>PVKN010035311.1:0-11641 GCA_004027915.1 Capromys pilorides | reverse complement strand
CGCCACAAGCAGGTACAGCCAGTGCCAGGGCTGCCACTTGTGGGAGACTTGATCCTTGGGTGACCTTGCGTGACCTGTACATTGCCTACTTGATAGATGTGCTGGTTGCACATGAGCCACCCGAGGGAGCAGTTTGTGCTGGGGAGGGGACAGGCAGATAAAACAAGCAAAGTGACGGTGCCATAGGGTCCTCACTATGGAGACATCTCTTTACCCAAGGTTGTGTTTCATGACAGGAGAACGACAGCAGCAAAAAAGAGCAGACCGCCAGAGCAGGCATCTCACCACAACTTGTTTATCAGTGGGTCTCCCTGCTGCTTTGCAACCTTTGTAGAATCCGCTTCCACGGGAGCAGCTCACAGGGGCAGTGAGCCAGAAACAGAGGGGCGAGATCACTGTCTAGCGAAGTGATGGGAAGCTTTTAGAGTGGAGGGCACAAAACCCACTTATCTATCACAAAGTACCAACACTGCAATTATACCTGAATGCTGAGGTTTTAGCTTAGCAAAAGCAACTCAGACGTTAACATCTTTTGTTTTAAAGGGAAAACACAATAACAGAGTTGTCCGTGATGCAAGCATCCCACTTGCAGTGCACATGCGCCATAAGCATGCCACCACAGGGCCAGGTGGATCAAGCCCTGCAGACATAGTGCAGGGGCAGAAGGAATATGCAGGGCTGAATACCTATCTCGGGTGGGAAGGATGCCTGATGGAGTGGAGCACTGTGGCTGGCAGGTAGAAGAAAAGGTGGGCTAGCTAATCAGTCCATCCTAAGTGCAGCTCTGCGGGGCACGAGGGTCTGCGTAAGGTTCCAGTTGGCTCAGGGGGGTAGTTGATTTATTTACTTTTTAAAACCTTTTCCTCCTCAGCCCATATATTCTGGGTGAGAGTCAGAAAACCCTGAGGCTGGACTTGGGTTAAGAAGCTGCCCTAGCCCAGTCTCTACCCAGATCTGCAAACACGCCTTTTTAGGTCCTCTGTAAACTGCCACCCTGGCCACAGAGCCAGAAGAGAAAGCACACTTCCTTCTCGGTGAGACTCCCACTGGCCTCTTGGTTATGCTGTGTGCCGAGCAGTTCACAAAGGTCCTATTATAACAGGTCAACAGAGTCAAGTCCTCAGAGCATAGCCCAGGCCACCCCATAGGATAAGGAAAGTGGCACTTTCTTTTTGTTCTGAGTGAAGTTGAAGGATTGTCCCTAAAACTAATTTTTTTTTTAAATTTCTTAAAGGAGAGTCTTTCTAGTATTAGGAACTGTCCCCCAAACCTACACTGACCTAACTTGCTCAGGTGACCCAGGCTGCTGGAGGGTACCCAGGCCCCGTGCCTGCTCACCCTCTGTGATGGCTCCTCGTGTTGTAGGTGCCCTGCTAAGGAAAGAGGAAGCAGAAATTAATGAATAAGGTTCAGTCCTTGCCCATAGGAAATGTATAATATTGACAGAAATTTGTGAGAGGAGCTAGAGCCTTGGGCAAAAGAGAAAATGGAAGGTGTGCTGAGAAAAAATAAGAGACAGAAGCCAACACGCGCTCTCACCACACCAAGCACCCAGAAGCTTGAAGATCAGCAAAGCACAGCATGGATATTCCCTCAGCCAAGACCAGCAAGGTGGGAGAGGAGGACACCACATTCTCTGGTTCTCAGGAGTCCATGTGGGCCTTTCCTGTGGCCTTCAACTCAGCTGAGCATCCTCCCTAGACTAAGAACCCCAAGCAAGCCTCAGGGTGGAATCACGCTTGGGAAAAAAAAAAAAAAAAAAAAGATGATGGGGTTTCTATTCATGGAAAATTACTTTTGCATTGCTTCTGGTTGTAATCATTTAAATTGAGTTATTTCTTATAGCCTATGACTAAATACATTTCACTCTAATGCTAACGGTATTAACAACCCAAAATATTTATGCTAACACGTTTAATTCAGGAGTACTGGGGCAGAAGAAGTAGCTAGAAAGGCTTCCACCATGCCCTTGAAGAGCGCCGCAGGGCCCTATCCCAGCGCACTGCCAAGGTTTTTTCACTGGGTGCTGTGATTTCAGTCAAGCTTTCAGACACTTTCAGTCAGGATGCTAAAGAATTTCCGTCTCAAGCTGTGTCTGAGGTCATCATTCCTCACATCAGCTGGTGATCCAGCAGATGATGGCAGTGGGTGACTGTCCCAGAAGCGCCATATACAGTGGGACAGTCCTGAAGAGCTGGTTCTGCCCCTAGGGGAAGTGTCTTATAACCTTCTTTGGAAACCACCTCATAAACAGGAACTCCCTGCCCTGTCCTGAGATTCCTCTTGGAGGACACTGCCGGACGCCTCCGGAGGCCGCGGTAGACTCGGGAAGCAGGACTGGAAAGTCACCCGGCCTCCCTGGCGTCCCCCACCCACAGGCAGCAGAGCCAGGCAATCTCAGAGCAGGAGTCCAGTGCTTCAAGTGTTAACTCACATTTTTTCCAAAATGTGTTTCTGGTTAGTTTAAAGAAGGATAAACAAGATTTAATAGCTGGCAATGAATCACATTTTTTTTTCTCCCTAAATGCTATTTGGATCCACTCAAACGCCTGTCATTCTACTTTTGTACAAATAAATAAATCTCCTTTTCTTTTGTGCATTTTTCTCTGTCTTCCATTTCCTAAAATACAATTTGTTTGACGGATGAGTTAAGCAGTTCTGAGGTTTGTTTTGGGCTCTATAGGCAATAGGGTTGTTTTCTCATCATAATTCAATGGGACAGGGTTATCACCCTCACAAACACCACACCTCATTTAGAGCCAGAGGCCCCTCCCCCAAAGAAAGGCCTCGCTCATTTCACAGTGTGAGTTTCAGTTGTTACACTGGAAGCTTCCTCTTCCTTGCATCTCTGCTCTGCCCTCAGGCTCTCATCCTGTGTTAGTCACACTCGGAAATTTTGGTGCACACTTAGGGTCTGAAGTGAAATTACCGGCAAGGTAGGATGTGAATTTAACAAAAGGCACAGCTACCAAGAGCCTCATAATACACAGTACCCTCACTAATGTTTGAAAGCAAAATGAGGGCCGAGATTAAGAGATTAAAGCACCAGCTGCAGGGGCCGGGTGTGATCCCCTGCCTGCTGTGTGCCAGTCCCACCCCCAGGGTTTGCTGAGACTGTGATTGAGACTGTTCCATAGTGGCACTGTGCCTGTAATCCCAGCGCTTGGGAAGCTGAAAACAGGTGAATCACTATGAGTCCAATCTACGTAGTGAGACCCTGTACATCCCATAGACCCTGTACCAGATACATTAAAAAAAGAAAATGAAAGCAAAATGAGCCCACACGAGCCACACAATCATACATCATTTTAGACGAAGACCTGTGAAATATTTGAGCTGAAGTCAAACCTACATGTTTTCTAAATTAATTATGCTGGAATAAAACTACACTCGTCTCCAAATAGACAGGTCATTTGGTTTCAATTCCTTGGTCATAAAGAGAAACACCTTTCAAATAACTGGCTGGTAGCCCCAAAGGTGCATAGTTCTATAAAAACATAAACTGAAAGTCTTACATAATGTTCTCCTCACAAGGGGAGAGAGAGCCTTGATGAGCCACCCCAAGTGCTCTACTGGTGCTCCCTAGAATCAGAACGCTATCATTTAGGAGGAAAGCAGAAGGCTCCAAAACTGTGGGTAAACTGAGAACCCGGAAGAGGCTCCAGCTTCTGCAGGCCCCCAGGCAGAGAGAGGGTGGCAGGTGCCAGGTCGTTGTCCTGCCTCTCCCTTCCCTCACCCAAGCTCCCCACCAAGCCTTCAACAGCATGCCACTGTCTGAAGATCCCCCCTTAGCTATCTCTGAAGTTTTTTGTCTCTCTTAGTATTGTTAAAATCTGTCTTTCTGTATGGTATTGATGGTAGTGTGTGGCTGAGAAACCTGTAATTACTGAAATACACTGGGCTGGTCCCATCTTTGGTGCTCAGTATCTACAGCATACTAGGTAGGCAATACCTGACTCAGTAAGTGATCACCCTAACAAATGAATACCAAAGAGCTTTGGTTAACCATCAATTAATTTCCTTTCCCAAGTTTTGCATATTAGCCATATGGAACAAAATATTCACTTGAAATATTGAATCAGTGTGATTTCCACTGAGTTTTGGAAACAACTTATGGGGCAACTATGGTTACATCCACTCAGCCCTAATGACTATGAAACTTGAAGTGGGCAGTGTTGTCCCAGGATAATGGTCCTCAACTTGGAAATACACTGATATTACCCAGAGGGCCTCTTACAACAGAGTGGAGGACTCCCAGCTCTGGGGTGCTGATTCTGCAGGACTTGGGGGATGCTATTCGTCTAGGCAGAAGAATAAATGCAACAAATGACTGTCTGCGCCTCTGCCTCCACTCACTGTGCCAGCTCTGCCAATCATTAATTTGCATGACCTTTGGTAGATCACTTATCCATCTCATAATGCCCCACAAAGAAGGGGATGACAATGACCTCGTATATCCATGTAATACTTCTAAATGCTCACCATGATCACATTTCCATGATCACATTTCTTTCAACCTTCTTCACAGGGATGTGAGATAAAAGTGAGTGAAGAAATAAATATGGTGGTACCTTAAAACACTGAAGTCTTGGGGCTGGGGAGATAGCTCAGTAGACAAGCACTTGCCTGGCAAGTGCATGGACCTGAGTTCAATCCCCAGTTCCACACACAAAAAAAAAAAACAAAAACAAAACACTGAAGTCTTGTACAAATCCACTGGTCCATCCTCACACTCCTGTTGGCCTTCTCTTCGTTGCTGCTTCCTGCACCTCCTAAGAAGATGCTAACTTTCTATCTGGTGTTACCCACTGCTGTCTTCCCAGTTTGGACTTCATTGTATAGAAATACTAAATACAAATACGAGTAAGCAATCCCTTGAGTTAGATAACATGAAAAATAACTGAATAGTATTTTCTGGGATTCTACTAGGGACTGCCATCTGGTTAGTATCTGTGTACCTATTTCTACCCACTGATGCCACAACCACCAGAGTCGTTTCCTGGGGGAACCGCACACTCACGTGACCTGGCTGCTGGCAATTCTGACTCCTACATTAATCATCCTGATTCCTAGAACTGACCTGAGGCGCCCCTTCCCATTGTCACAGATGCCTTTAGTTTCAGCCGTCAGCAGAGAGATGATTTGGTTCAGGGTGCCAGGTCCACACACACAGTCCACATGGAAGGCTGAGTGCTGTGTTAAGAAAGGAGCTGGATAATCTGAGAGTGTGACTGAGACAACAATTCCCCTCTGCAATCTGTCAAGTCAGGCCTACACCAGAAAGGCATTTCACCCACAGCAGCGAAGTCCCTGAGGGAGGGCAAACCTGGCTGGATTCTCTTCTCTGGATCCTTGGGGTACATAGTTTGCCCATTTTTGTGGATCGCTGTGCCCCTGGAGCTAACTCCACACCACAGCAGCAGCCACTTTGAAATCCTTCAGCACCCTGGGTTTCCTCGGGCCACAGCTCAGTGCAGCTTTAGTGGCCCTGGGAAGGATGTCAAACCTCTACTCAGCCAAGTTCCAAAGCTACTTAGGCATTAGAGTGACAGGCCATTTGCTCCTTATCATCCTGGGGACAGCAGCACGAGCCTGGACAATGGGCACAGTATCCAGCGCATCTCCTTTTTCTTTCAGCTTCTTTATGTCTCTAAAGTGGAAAATGAGAACCAGGACATTCTGCGGAAGAGCAGCTCGTTAAGAATTGCTCTGTGATGTTAGAATGAAGCAGGCAATAAAGAATTAAAATTTACCTCATCAAGTAAAAAAATAAATGTCTGTAGATAACACTGTAAAACATCCCAGAGACAACGTCTGCCCGCTTGTCACCCACCATTTCACGGCATTGATTTCTCAAAGCTGAAAACCATAAAGAGCCCAAGTCAGAGCGGAAGGGTGTCCTGACCCCCCATGTTCACTGATTTAATTTTCCTCTCCGAACACACGCAGCCCCATAATTAGAACATTTACCAACCGTAAATACAATTTAAACTCTGTACATGTGTGTCCACATGTGTGGAAAAGCTTGAGCCGAGATACGGTTTCAATAAAAACAGCCCCTCTGCGCTGATTAGAATGTGTAAAGAGGAAATCTGTTTATACCACAATCTACTCCAAACTGGTGTTGGCAGCAACACTCTTGGCTAATAAATGTCAATAGGAAAGCTGCAAGGGAGTATGAATTAGACTCCTCGCCATCTGGAAACTCACAGCCCACTCTCAGGCTCTCTGTCCAACTCCTCCACCCTGCCTAGCTGAGGACTGTCACAGGTCCTTGGCTGAGTCTCAGACCAACAAAGGCAGCATATTGATTGACGCCTCTTCTTTGGCTGATGCAAGCCCATCCCCAGCAGGGGAAGAGTTTCTAAACGAAACTGCAGAGTCCTGCACGGTTTAGGGAAAGTTTTTATTTTCTAGCCATTAAAATACTAGTACTCTCATTCTGTACCTACAGAAGCATTATGAATGAGATTATTGAATTAACTAAAAACTAACACGACACTTTGTCTGTTTTTGATGCTCCCATAGGTTTTATTTCTCATCTCTTGTTGGTGTATAATGTTATGGTTTATGTCGAGTTGTCCCCCCAAAGTCTCATGCAATCATGGGGCGGGGACTTCTAGAGTTTGAAACTTGATTCATGATCCACTGGAATTATGTGTTTTAGTACTGAGGAGATGATGGGTCTGAGTCCTTCTGGGGTTATGGGCATTGTCTAAGGTAGATAGGACTGAGGCAGAGAGCCTGAATGCAATATAAAGAGAGACAGAGAGTCAGACTCACACTGTTGCTTTCTGCTGCCCTGGTTGGTCAGTTGCCTCTGTCACCATTTTGTTGCTTTTCTGCCACCATGAACTGCTGCTCTCTGCCATGTGCCACTCAGCCTTGGAGCCTGCCGAATATGGACTGAAACGTCCAGTCACTGTGAGCTAAATAAACCTTTCCTTCCTTCATTTTGGGTGTCGGGTATTTGTTCCAGCAACGATAGAAGAGTAATTAAGACAATAAGAACCAGAAACCAACGACTGTCCATGGGGCCCATGCTCCCTTCTGTCCATGCAGACCCAGAACAGTGCAGGGCAGGACCTGCTGGGTGCAGCAGGACTCAGATCCGTGGCCACAGTGGAGAACAAGAGGGAAGAGGAAGGACATACACCAAAGAGATGGGTGTCACACATGGAAAGGGACACTCCCTCCAGAAATAGGGAAGGGCGTGGTATGGGCCTATCGGTTGGGAGGGACAGTGGCAGTACCTATGTCACTCCATAGAGGGTCCTTAAAGAGAATTTAAGGACAATGCAGGCATAACCTGGTGGGTTACAGAAAGAGCTGTGTTGTTGTTCCCTTCAGGTTGGCTGTGGGATGACTGCACCAACTGGGCTGGAAGACAATGGAAGGAGTAGCTGGCCTACAAGATTAGAAACAGTAATAATTATAAACCCATGTTATACGCCAAACACTGCTCTAAGCATGCCATATTTATTAGCTCAGTTAGTTATAACCACTGCCCCCGCGAGGAGGTATTATTTCCATTCCTATTTCACAGAGGAAGAAAAAGGCACAGCAGTGCAGGAACTTCCCACAGTCATACAGCACTAAGGCAGACTCAGACAGCTCGCTGTGATTTAGGAAACACAGCAGGATTTTTTTTAGTATCCTCACTGAATCTTCCATCGTAGCCAGTGCAGATCCAAGCCTTCCGCACACACTCAGGTGTCTAAAGCTCACTGAACTATGGGGTGGCGGTGGCGTGGCTACATTTCGCAGAGGCAGGCCCTAAGCACTGAGGGGTAGGTGAGGGTCACAGAAGACCCCAGGAAAGCAAGCCCGAAGCCCCTGCCTAAAACAGTCACTTCACCTTGCCTCTCCATGAGCCTGGCAAAGTCTGCCGAACTCACGAGTGACCCTCTCCATGTGTGATCCTCTTCTCTGCCCATACTTCTCCACCTCCAGCCTCTGCTAGGATCTCTGATGCACTCACTCTCCGGGTCTAAGTTGTCCCTTATGTGTCCCTGTGCTGTCAGATGGGGTACAACACCCTTGCACCAGGCAACTGTCCCTTCTCAGGCTTTCCTAGGTCTTCCCTTGCATCTGAGCATGGCTGTTGAGGGCTGGGAAGGCTTTGTACACTGATATGAAGACCAACAGAGAGCCTAGGCAATGCCTTGCGACCCTTCGCACTCCAGCAAAATTCCAGATACTGTGGTTTACTCCTGGCGCACTTCCAATATGCAGAATCAGTGTCTTCACACCTTATTTCACTTATGTGTTTCCACTCAGTGAAGCAGCCATAGGTGACTCTGATTCTTGCTAAAAAATTAGTTTCAGGAAAAGCTGAGCGGCTCAAGATTGTACATCTAGGATATCTAGGACTTGGTGAGGCTGCCACAAAAAACCAACCATCTTTCTTTCATCCCTTGCCAAATAGCAATAATTGCTTTTTAAAAATCACCCCTCAGCTGGTGGAATGAGAACACTCCTGAGCTCAAATGGAGCACATGGTGTCAACTGTGCTGTGAAGCTCCCGTGCTGGGCAGGACGGGCACCAGGTCACATTAGTCTTTCCATTGCACCTCTCAAGTGATGTTGGTCTCTGTACTCCTCACTGATGAGTATTCCTGGGGAGCTGAGAGCAGAGCATCCTCCATGTAGTGTTTCCTTCAGAAAATGTCATTCCTCTGGTTCTCCTGAGAACTCTGGTTAGCTGACTGCCCAGGAGTGATGAAAGACAGCGCTTTTTGGTCCATTTTCCCCTGAGAGTTGGGGGAATGTTGTTCTGGGCTGGTGTTCAGGGCCTTTATGTTTCTTGTTGCCATAACGGTGTTTTGCTACAGTGCTGTTACCATATTTTTGGAAGTTTTCTAAACTATTAACTGTGCATCCAGGGGTGACTATTAAAATGCTGGCGACATTTTTATAAATCTTAAAAATAAATAAATATTGAAAACACACCATTTGCAAGATGAGTGATGCTAACATAGCTAAAGACACAAGTTGAAAGTGTCTGTCAGAATCTAAGCCAAACTTTCTGCCCAACGAGAAGCCCATTTTAAGGAGAAAATAGTTCTAGATAAGAATATGATAAATGATACATGGTGAACTTGATTTTATGGTTTCTCTTGGTATCCAAGTGAAAAAAAAAATACAGGCAGAAAAGAATTAGTTAGGTGTGCATTAACTGTGCCATATCTGATTTACTGCAATCATCACTTTTTTAGAATCAAAGTATGACTGATTTTTTTTTCTTTTTGAAGTCTATTCCTGCATAAAAGGAATGTGCAGAGAGATGTCACAAGTTGGAACTACTGGGTCTCCCACCCAGGCGTACTTCTTCTCTTCCCCTTGACCCTACCCACAGCTTGCCAGGCACAGGGCTTCTCCAGTCAATGCCCTACTGACCGCATATGACCTCTACCTTATGCTCCCTATCATCCCTGAAAACTCATCAAGGTGAGTTCCTTTCTTCCAAAAGGGAGAAAGCAACAGCCACATGTTCTCTGTGTTGGTCAAAACTACAATGTATAAGTGAGCACATATATGAGATAAATATAAATTATGTGGTTAATAATTTCATTAACAGGTAAAAATTCAATTTTATATCTGGGTATGGTGGCACATGCCTGTAATCCCAGCACTCTGGAGGTTGAACCAGGAGGATCACTGTGAGTTTGAGGTCAACCTGGGTCACAAAGTGAGCTCCATAGTGAAAGATCAAAAAATAAAAAATAAACATCAGCTGCTTACAGGTTGAAAGGTTGACCAAAAATTTAAGTGTGCATTTCATTTTAGATATTTTAGGGTGAGTAGGATATTGGGGGCCCAAACCAAGAGGAGACAGAGAGGGAAATATAGAAGTATGTCATGTGCCATGCAGTTCTTGAAATTCCTGAGGGGAGGATGGTGGAGGATACAGAAAGGAAGACAAGAGTCAGAACACAGAAAGCTGAGGTCAGGTGGAGCCCCTTTCCTGATGGGAGAAAGGAATTGCCCAATGACTGCAGTTTTTATTTATACAATTAGCAAGAGGTTGATAAGACATGAAAACCCTCTTCTGTGGCTCCTCTCAGATGTTCCATGTTTCAGGGCTGCTCTTGCTCTAGCCCCACACATGTGATTGATTTCCAGCTCAGCCACTGCCCACACAGATGCCAAAGCCTATCATCCACTAGGCTCCCCTGGACTCCTGTGGGTACCTAACAGTGGCACTGACATTAGAATCATTCTTATGACATCAGGGCCTAATCCTCTTACAGATGGTTACAGTATGGAGTGGGGTGGTTACAGTGAAGTGTCAAGTCAATTAACTTCTGGTTCCACCCAGAGGATCATGGAGCACACTTCTGGGTGTGTTTGGGGAGTAGAGGAGGCATGATTTGTATATACTGTCTATGGCCCCTGGCCCATTTTCTTGCTGGCACTGTTCCCCTGCTCTACTTCCCATTTATCATAAACCAAGTAGCTCTGCTCCACCAGACCTTATCATGATGACATTCCTGCCTTGGTCACAAACAACCAGGGACAGAATACCTTCCAGTGTGAGCCAAATGAAGCCTTTCCTCCTCTAGCTTGTAGGTTTTGGGTACAGACCTTGGGTAAGGTATGAGGAAAGCAAGTTTTACTTTGACTGGACTTAAATATAATCTACATGACAAAGTATATGGGCCATGTGAGCTGTCCTATCATTATTCCTATTATTAACAGAGGGTGAATCTTCCTGTAACAAAACACTATCGAAAGGTACTCAACAATGAAGTCTTCTGCCAATGATAGACTAGATAAAACAATGACCACTTATAAACACTCAGTTATTTTTCCATGTGTGTGGCCTGAAAATCAAACAGAAAATGTATGGGGGTGGGGAGGGGATGGTAGAAGGAGCCACAATCAAAACACCAAGGGTATCCCAACTGTTTTTAACTCTGCCAAACTCCTTAGAGTAAAAAAATCAAACAGTCTGGAGCAGAAAGAACTACTTGCTTTCAAACATCAACCAGGTAAAAATAGTCTCAGAACTGATTAGAAACACAGGGTGTGTTCTGCTGTGGTTCTTTTTCCGAATTGCATACAAAATCTCAAGCACTCTGAATTGCTCCCAGACTATTACACCCTTTAGGTTCCTCCTGTCATGGTGGCAAGCTTGTTGGGCAGTATATGTCCTAGAACAGCTGTTAAGTTCCTATCAGGGAACAAAACAAGTGTATCTTAGTTACTTTTTATTTGTTGCTGGGACAAATACCCAACTCTCAAAATGAAGGAAGGAAAGATCTATTCAGCTCACAGTTACTGGAGGTTTCAGTCCATATTCGGCTGGCTCCAAGGCAGAGAGGCACATGGCAGAGAGCAGTAGCTTATGGCAGCAGAACAGCAACAATGTCGACAGAGGCAACCGACCAACAAGGGCACCAGAGAGCAACAGCATGAGTCTGTCTCTTTGTCTCTCTTTATATTACATTCAGATTCTCTGCTTCAGCCTATCCACCTTAGGCCACACCCATAATCCCAGAAGGACTCAGACCCATAATCCCATCCGTACTAAAGCACATAATCCCAGTGGATCATGAATCAAGTCTCAAACTCTAGAAGTCCCCGCTCCATGACTGCATGAGGCTTTGGGGGGACAACTAGACATAAACCATAACAA
>PVKN010035310.1:0-11658 GCA_004027915.1 Capromys pilorides | reverse complement strand
TCATGGAAGAAAAGAGGACCTTGCAACTTTGGAAGAGACAGATACTCTCACTGTGAGGCAGACCTCAACATAAAAGAATAAACAAATGCAGACATATACATCCCACAAATGGACATCAGGGATTGATATTCTAAAAATAGTAGTCCCTCACTAGTTCATGGTTTGATCTTCACGGATTTTCAAAGAATATTATTCTAAATTGTCACAGATTTTTCACTATACTGCAAGATTTTTGAGTACCATACAGTATACATATGTTGTTAAAATTATGTAGGTTTACGAGTTTAGGAAATAATTAACAACATTAGAAGTGGTTTTAAAAGTGTTAAAAAGGTTTATAAGAGTACTGAAAGGGCTTATAAAGTCTTAAAGTATACATAAATACTAAAATTGATATAACATCTCCACTTCACTGATTTTCACTTACTGGGGAGTGTCTAGAAAGAACCTCCATAATAAGTGAGGGACCACTATAGGTATCTGTCTCAGTTATTCTTTTCTTGTTGCTGGAACAAAATACCCGGCATCCAAAATTAGGGAAAGAAAAGTTTAGTTAGCTCACAGTTAATGAAGATTTCAGTCTGTATTCAGCTGGCTCCAAGGCAGAGTGGCACATAACAGAGCAGCCATTCTTGGCACCAGCAAAGGGCAAAAGAGCAAAGTGAGAAGCAGCAGCTCCTGAAGCTGGCTGGCCTCTCTCCCCTCCTTACATTGTAATGCAAATTACTCACCCGAGGGCCAGGGTGTAGCACTGACACCTTCAATCCCAGCATTGGATCAAGAATCAATCACAAACTCCAGAAGCAGGCACAGGACTGCATGGGGCTTTGGGGGGACAACTAGATACAAACCATAACAGTTTCATTCACGTTGAAAGAGCCAAAACAAGAGTCACTAACCCAATCCCCAACAGAAGCCCCTATTCTGTATTCATGCCCATTTGCTATGTGATTCTCTTCCCCATTTGCTTCTGTGTGTAATCAATTTTGCCTAATCAATTGAGTCTTATTGGTTGACTATAGTTTTGTCCTACCTCGTGTGCAAGTTCCCATGTATTTCACCTTACACCCACCTCACCACATGGTTTTGATCTGTAAAACTCCCTAGAAACAGCAGATTCCTGGGCAACCTGCTACGGTCTCCTTCTGTCCCTCCTTTGGACAGCAGCTTTCTTTCCCCCAATATACTTTTGTTGTTCCTAAAATTTATTCTTTGGTTTTAGAGAGCGTGAACTCAGCCCAGCTATCATTCAGGTTGGGAGTTTCATTCCCCTATATCATTCTTACTATAACAAAATACCCAAAATAATCCATTTTTTCAAGAGAGAAATTTGTGTTGACACTCAATTTTGAAGATTTTGGTCCATGATTAGTTGTCCCATTCCTTCTGGGCTCATGGCAAAACAGCGCGTCCTTGCCACAGTGCAGGGCGGGGGCAGGAGGGGGCTGCTGCTCACCTCAAGGCAGCTCTGAAGCAAAGAGAAAGAAAAGGGCTGGGATCTCTATGTTCCCTTCAGGGCACACCCATGAGGGGCCTAATTTCCTGCTAGGCATCACCATTTAAAAATTGCACTATATTTCAATACTGCAACAGCACTGGTTTTAACCCAGTCCCTTTAATATATGGACCTTTGGGGACATTTATCCAAACAATAACATCTCCACAAACCTTTTCCCCTTCTGGACAAAAGGAACGCTTCCAACAAGAAAATGACCCATGCTTTAGGTGTGAAACAATGGTAAACATACATTCCTGTATTCAAAGATCAAACATTATTGGAAAGAGAACTGTTTTTATTTTATGAAAAAGCAGTGTCTGAATAAATAATATCCCAAACAGTTCAAGTATCACCCAGGAGGGAATTTCCTCCAGCAAATGCTGCAATTTGCCATAGGCAGATGAGAGCCTCTAACTCAGAACATATGCTGAGCTTCCACTTATAAAAAATTCTACAAGCAACAGCATGCCCTGGCTAGAATAACGATGCATGACTTCTGGCTGAAAACATTCCACAGCTCAACAGATGGCTCTCTTTTGGGGCCTAAGATAGCAGGCATCAGGAATATTCCGATAAGAGTGAAATACTGACCCAAGGAGAAAAAAGTCCAATCCCAGGGAGATGTTGTACCTTTCGTGAAGCCCAGCACTCTCTGGGCGGGCATGCCTTGTTGAGAGTGCTCCCAGACTGCAACAGGGAATGGGGTCTGAAGGACTTCAAGGAATTTATAAACCTGAAAGCTGTATAACACTTAAAGATTTGTTAAATGAATGAACAAAGATTTGAAGAATGATTGAATGATGTGCTAAATTAATAAATTGTGCTCCTGATTGTGTTGATAACACAATCCTTTGACTCTTTTTAACCTCTCCACCTCACAAACTTCCTCACCTGTTATTGGCTTGCACAGATCTGGCTCTTTCTGCTCCTAAATTGGTCTTCCTGGGATCTTCTAGGCTTGGTGTAAAGTGTGATGTCACTGCTGTTAGTCCCTTGGCCTTGCCATAGTGTCTTCAATTTGGCCTGCTCTTTTGCTTCATCTTCCTGTGGACACAGTCAGCTCCCTGGCATCCATTTGGGCCCATCACCCAGTTGGCTTTTATGTGACCCAGTCACTACTCCTGCTCCAGCTCATGTGTGGAGTGAGGAATCAGGTATTTTAATATGCATCCATGACACCTGGAGTACCTCCTCAAGGATAAAACAAAAGCATACCATTTGCTTCTCTTTAAATTGTGGCTATGGTGCTAAGGCAATTTTGTAACAGATGTGTCCTATCCTGGGCCAAAAGCAGAGCTATCTGCTCACCTTGGACCACCAGAACCTCCACCAGCCCCAGTCACATCATCACAACCCTACTCCTGATCTTGCTTCAGACTCTGACACTATTGATTTAGGGTCTAGATGTGTAACACGTACCCTTCCCACTCTGACTCACTGATTTATCCTCGAGTATAAACTTGCAAGTCCATGATATCTACCAATCTAAGGCCCTTTGGAATGAGAAGGGGTATAAAAGAATCTAACAAATAATCACCCTGCAGGTCTAACCATGGAAGTATCCATCCTATAAAGGGTGTTTATTGAGGCCCCTTTATCCTAGGTTTCTATAAATTTAGAGATCAGGCCAGTGTTAGAGGGCAGCTACACTACAATTGACTGATGAGATAAATTGGATGGTTTTGAAGCCTGCTCGCTCTCCTTTTGCCACCTGCAGACACCCTGCTGTTCTTCCTAAGACATCTTTAATCTGAAAAGAACAAAATCCTTAAAACATATCAAGGTGAGACTGAAAATATCACAAAATATCAGACATTATAGAAGGAGAGATAAGAATTTAAGGAGATAGTTGAAATCTTGATCTCAAAGCTATTAAAAGCTAGCCTTTCTTAAATCCCTTCACCTGCCCACCTGATTGCTTTTAAAGGAAGATACAAGACCTCGAGGAGAAAAGGCCACAAAAAATGGAATGCCATTCTTTTCTCTCTGCTACCTCACAGATAATGATGTGGGAGCATCAGCTACTATAACTAAATATTGTAAATTAAAAGCTTAAATGGGAGCCTGTGAAGGTGTCTTCACATTCTTTGGTCTACTCTCATTCTAGCACAGTGCACCACAGAATTTGAAAGAGAGCCCCAAAATGTTATATCTATGAAACTCAATGGCTATAGCCAATTGTTCAGTGAAATGCCATTTGTTGTCTCAAGTCTTTGGTCAAAGAGTTTGATTTATAGGAAGTGTTCCTTTACCCACTTAATGCTGAGCTGCATCAAGGACTGACTTCACTAAGCACGGTAATATGGACTGTTTATAGACCAAAACATTTTGTAAATTATCTTGAGAACAGTACTTTCATTCCAATATTGTTCCTGGTGTAATTAACTTCAGGAAAATCTAAACCACAAAACCCACACTACAAGATCAAATGTTCTCAATACTCCAAACTTGATAAAAACACAAAATGTCATAAAAACAGGCCACAAGCCAACCATTTATTCTGCTTAGGAGAAATTAGAGGAAAATGTGCAAAAAAAAAAAAAACCAATTGAAATCATTTAATTTAGCCACTGTGTCCAAACTTCTTCCCAAATCCATGCCTAGAACACTGCTGTAGAGATAGGAAGCCTGAGGACTACTGTTGCACTGCTGATGACAGGAAGACACTCCAGAATCTTTTTCACAGAAAACTGAACTTGATCACCAACATTGTAGTTGTTTAGCCACAAATGCAAGATTTAGAAAGCCATGCAAACGGAGTGTGCTTTACAGTTTAGAATGGAAGCAGTAATCCCAGATCTGGGTGAAGAAGGAGATAGAGAAGAAAGAGAAAAGTATCTCAGAAATCTCTAGTTTCAGTAACTATACTTCTTGCAAAATACCACAAGAGTTCTATAATAAATTGCTTTTCATTTGAGAAATCTTAAAAGAATTCTCTTCCTCATAACCAAGAGATATCTGTCTATGCTGTGTATCCTCCATGTGTTCCTTTGTTGTGATTTTCATTATTCTGGGCTAAATTGTACCTTCGGGCAATGACTATGTATTTCAACAAAAATTCAATTCTTCCAAATACCCCAGGCTCCTGGCAAAATTTTGATTATGGAATTTTATTATACAAATTATAAGGCAAGAAATCACATCTGCAGTTTTCAAGAATTTATACCAAAACAGAGTTCAAGTCAAATCTTTTGGTAGTGGAAGAAGCAGAGTAAAAACATTACCTATCCCTTGAGAGAAAAATTGATGGCCATGACCCCTTGCATATATTCTTTATCTTTCCATGTTCTCTCAATGTTTTGAAATCATTGGGAATTTTATTCATTTTATTTTATTTTACTTTACTTTACTTTACTTTATTTTATTTTACTTTACTTTATTTTATTTTATTTTATTTTATTTTAATATGCTTGGCAAACAGGGAGTGAAATAGGTTTCACTGGATATAGAAAATAAGTTGCAGCAACCAATTGGAATCTTTGATGCCAAAACAATAGGACTCTGAAGAATTCACTTCTCTTTTCTCTGGGAATGAAAATAGTGCATCGAGAGAGGGTCAGTAACACTGAGGAATACAACTTGAAGAAGCAAATGTGGCAGAGATACGTTTCACAGGTTTAGTTCTATAAATTTGTGTTAAAAAGCCCCGCCTGAATTATTCCAAGAGTTCTTACCAGACCCCACTAGAACTCAATAAAGTTCCATCATATAGGACTCTTCTCTGTTATGTACATCTGCACATAAAGGACCATTTCTTGTGTGACGGGACCTGCTGGGGACTGGTAGCTCTTTGTTAAGTACTTAACATGCATGCACACCGAACAGCGGCTGGGCAGCTTCTAATTGTGCACCTGCCATGCTGCAGCCGACTGGTACTGACTGCTACTAGAAAAGGGGCTTTAAAACTGCCATAGGATGGTAAACAGGACTTCCGGTAAGGTTGCCATTCATTAAATTCTTCATACACTTTGTTTCTTTACATATTTTGGCCAAATGAACTGCTCTAAAAGTTCACTCTCATCTATCATCTCCTATAACCTACAAACTCTTTTAGGTCTGGGCTGTGTCTTATTTGTCTCTGTTTCCTGAGAACCCCAAAAACACATAGAAAATGTTCCATAAATGTTCACCAAGATCAAATGTTTGCCTGCAGCCTGCTATACCAATTCCCAGACTTCTCTTTCCAGCTTTTAACAGTTTTCATAATCAAGTCTCAGCAGGAAAACTTATTTTTTCTTTCTTCTCAACAAGAGCCTCATCCTTGATGAAGCTTTTGTTTTTAGCTGTTTGCCACACAAGTTCTGCTCCTTCCACCTCTCTGTTGATGCTAATGTAGACCCAGGCCCCCCCTCCCCTGCAAGGCCTAAGCATGGGACTTTGAATATTCCCACAAATTTTACTGAAGATCCAGTGCAAATACCAACTTCATCAGGAGTCCTAGTTGACTGTTTCTCCAAAACCATCTCTATTCCTAAAATTCTCACATTAGCAATTAGGGGTTGTAGTACATTTCGTCTTCGATTGTTTGCTGAACGTTTGTCTGTTCATTCAGTCACTCCAACTCTGAAGTCCTTGAAACAAAGGATTATGTTATAATTCTCTATTGTCTCCTCTCCAGCCTAATGCCTATTGAGTGGACATGCCCAACAGCAAGATATCTGATGCTCTACAGAAAGATATTCCATGTTATTTTCATCCATTCTAGTACCTCCTACTAAGTCACTGGAGCAGAGCTTATGTTTAATACCTCCCAGAGCAGCTAAGGAACAGGGTATGAGAGGCCACATTGCTCAATCGTTATCCACCTGGTTCCCCACAGCTTTAACACAGAAGAAGCTGCTAGAATTTGGTACTTGAATTGCCATCCCCAATGGCTTTCCAGAAGCTGAACCCTGTGTACTACTAATTTTTTTAAAAAAACTTTTACCTCAGTAAAAACAAACAAAATTGCTTAGAGAAAGAGATAAGTGCATGAGGCTTTCAATTAAGTTCTTCCAAAAAAGAATCCATCAGTCAAAAATTTCACCTCTCATTTTGATGCACATTTCTCTGATTACCATAGCCCGAGCCACTTTATGCTTGTCAGACACTTGGGATTCTTTTCCTTTCTTGGAGCACTTCACGGTGTGCTCAGCTGCATGTTTCTCATTTGAGTACAGTTTGGAATCTGAGCTTGAGAGGTAGTTTGGGGAGCAAATAGCTGTTGCAATGGTGTTGGAGAAGGTAGATCAGAGACTTTGGTAGGTGTGGCGACACAATGGGGCTTGTTAGGAGCAAGGATTTGCATAGATAATTTTTCAAAATTATCTTTTTAGCAATAGCCAAGTGAGCTAGAAATGAGCAATTTAAAACCTAGTGCTAAGCCCTCTGCTCACATTTAATATTATAGGATTTTGTTGGGATAAACTAAATCACGTTTCCAAGAACCAAACATATTGGTAAGTGGAAATTTCCAGACGGCAATATCAATAAAGCTGTGTCTGGCACTCCAATTTGACACTGTGAGACAGAGACAAATCTGGCAAGAGACAGTGGCTGCACCGGGTTCTGGGTAGTGCTGATAGTGGTCCAAAATAATGAATTTATAGCATCTGCTCTGACTGTGTATAAATTGTTTAGAGCAATTTTTCTGACTACTGGGCCAAAGCCAACACACCCACTGGAGAGACTGGAGAGTCAGAAATGTTGACATAGAGTTCAAAATTAAACAAAGCAAAGCATGTTATTATAAGTTAGACAAATGCCATATTATCCGTTTAATGAAATGATTTTTAAAGATGCTTAAGGAAAAGATATACCACTAGCCATATTACCATGGCAGAATGTACTAAAGAAGGACAGGCACTCAAGCCAGGGGCTGGTACAAAGGGGTTTTTAATATACTAGCCAAGAACTGCTGAATAAATAGGACTCTACAAAGAGGAAAAATCATGCACTATCTGTCCTTGTACCAAGAATCCTGAAAGCTGTGTTTGTTCCTGCAAATATCAAAAGATAAGGTCAAGCAATAATGATAAAACCCCTCCATACTGCTTCTAGTTCTGACATATCAGAATCAGAATAGATGGGGAAATAATACTGTCTTGGTGATGGTTTTCTCCCTTATAATAATCAAAATGACAATAATAGTAGCAACAATAAAAACAAGAAGAGTTAATAACAAGTGTCAAGTTTGTGCCAGGAACTCTGATCTATTTAAAAGCAGAAACAACCTCAGAAGTTAGGGTGGATCCCTTAGGAAGTAGCTCATGGCCTGGTGCAATCTTTCTGGGAAATCTTTCTTGTCTCTGGAACTTCCTGAGGAAGCAGGTTAAAGGCATCAGCATCCTTATTATGCACAAATGACCCTCAATTCTAGCCTCACTTGCAAAATACTATCTCAGTCCAATGTTTGGCTTCATTTCTTCTTCATTATTTTCTCTTCTCTGGTACTAGGTGAACATCTCTGTGACCATAAAAGCAGATTAGTCCTATACATGAGTGAACTCCCTTACATCTTAAATTAACTCTATATTCTTATTTTAAAAAGGGGCTATGACAAAAGAAGTGACTTGTCAGTCTGGATGCCTGATAAAATCTGTCTCACTGCTTTGGAACTACTCTGAGATTGCAGAAAGATTCTAAAGAATTCTTGCTTGTATAGTTATGCTATCCTTTTTTTTTTTTTTCTTAATGTATTTGATCATTACAGGGTCTCACTATGCAACTTGAACTCATGGTGATCCTCCTGCTTCCAGCCTCCCCAAAGCTGGTGTTATAGGTGTGCCCCCACTATGCCAGGACACTGGCCTGCTCAGCCTACCCTGGGGGTGGAGCTGGCATGGCATGTGATGCCAGGGATCAAACTGCAGTTCCCGAGCTTGCCTAAGCTTGCCTACGCAGGTGCTTTAGTCTGCTGAGCTATCTCACAGGCCCCTAGTTATGCTATTCTCAAGCAACTATTTTTTCTGATCAGCTTATATTCTGAGTGCGAAATGGAAAAAGAGATTCTTGAACTTTTCTGAAAAGGTTACCGAACTTTGTCTTACCACAGCAACTCTGAGAACTATACTTGCATTGCTGAGACCTCAGAAGATATTGTTTCATTTGGGAATGTAAATAACCTAAGGAATTTGTTTTCTTTTCCAACAGAGACATATGCAATATCATATTCTGGCACAAGTCAACCCATTTTATTTACATATGTATTTATTTATTTATTTATTATTTTTTATTCTTTTGATGCAGTTTCTCACTATGTAGCTCAGACTCATAGTGAGCCCCCTGTCACAGCCTCCCTGGTGCTGGGATTATATGTGTACCACCATGCTCAGTTTTGGGCCAGAGTGTCATGTGGCATCAAACCTGGGTCCTTGCGCTGCCAGGCAGGACTTTATTCTACCAAGCTATTTCCCCAGCCTGGTCCATCCATTTTATATGATAGATTTTTTTTTCTCAATATTCTTTCTGGTTTTTTTTAAAATGCCAACTTCGAGTCTGATATCAAAGTTAGACTATTAAGAGTTAACAATTCAAGTGTTTATATATTAGCAAGATGCATTCTCTTCCCTTTTTCATAATCTGGCTTTGTGAGTTATAGAGTAATGTTAAAATAATTGTTCACATGCTGTGCCAGTCCGACCCCCAGGGCAGGCTGAGCCAGCCATAATATAAAAATAAATAAATAAATAAAATAATTGTGATAAAATGCCAATAGCATGAAGAGAAAATTACAACAAAGTAAAGCCAGACTTTGAAGAGCTTTCAGTAGAAAGTGTTTGTGTTGGCCCATTTCATTACAACAGAATCCATGAGGTAAGCTCGTGTTTGTACCTTTTTTATTTATGGCTGGCTCAGCCTGCCCTGGGGGTGGGGCTGGCCGAGCATGTGGTGCCAGGGATCAAACTGCAGTCCCTGCGGTTGCCTAAGCTTCCTAAGCAGGCGCTTTAAAACGCTGAGCTATCTCACCTGCTAGCTATTTATTTATTTATTTATTTATTTATTTATTTATTTATTTTGCAGAACTGAGGATTGAACTCAGGCCCTTGTGCTTGCGTGTGCATACATTTTTAAAAAGACACTTATTTTGTGTCACCATGCTCGAAGGACAAGGTCCAGAAGCCTCACTTGTTGTTGATCTCCCTGAGGCAGAGCTGCATAGAGCATCATGTGGGAAGAGATAGAAATGCCATGTGCCCATCTGCCTTAATGCCACCAGGATACAGTCACAAGGATTCCATCCTCATGACCCTCTCTAGTCCTAGTCGCATTCCAGATGCTTCCTGTCTAAACTCCATATCTGATTGTTTCTACTCTTAACCCCGTTACCAGGACTTCAGGGATCTGATTCCTGCATAAGTTTCAGGAAACAAACCATAGGAGTGAACATCAGAAAAAGTTCTCACTCCATGAGTAAGCTGTCAGTGAACAGCGAGCACCAAGTGCTGTGACTTGCAGGCCTTAGAATGGAGGAAGTAAAGCTCAGCTGGCAGTGGCAGCAGAGGGAGAGAGCACGCATGGGTCTTGGAGACAGAGCTGACCGCGTGTGCATGGGTAACAGGTGACAGATGGCTTCACACCAGCTCCTGGCTGAAGTCCTAGAAATTATGCACTTTAAATATTTCTTGAGATAATTGTTGATATACTTGTTAAGAAAGAGTGAAGAGATAGCTTGTTTATGTTCTTAACCTAATTTTCCTCAATGTAGCATCTTATGTAACTACAGAACTGTTCTGTAGTCAATCAGTAAGTCAGCTGACATTGACTTACTCCTCCAAACTTACATTTCATCAGTTTTACTTGTATTCTTGTATATGTGTATAGTTATATCTATGTAATTTTATCACTGCATAAATATGTGCAACTACCACAATCAAGATATAGGGCAGTTCCTTAGAAATGACTAATGCATTCTCCATCTCTATGATTTTTGCTATATTAATTTTATGTAAATGGAATCATACAGTCTAATCCTTTGAGATTGGCTTCTTTTCATTCACCATAATTCATTCCAGGTCTACCCAGGTGGTCTATATCAATAGTTTACTCCTTTTTATTGCTTAGTAGAAGTCCATGGTATAGATGTTCCAGAATTCCTTGAATGGTTTACTTACTGAAGCATATTTTAGCTATTTCCAGCTTGGGGCAAAAGAAAAAAAACTTTTCAATGGTTGATCCATTGGGCCAACTTGAGAAGTTTCGAAGCTTAACTCAGCAGGGAGGGAGCCAGTCTCTTCACTTTGTAAACATCCTGAATCTGTGAGAAAGGAAGACAAAGATGGCATGTATGTAAAGAATCCAACCTGGGTGGAGAGCCTACATATAATAGAATCTTGCTGCATGTGTTGTGTTCTGTCCTTCCAGCAGCTGCCCCTGTGCCACACCAACTTGCCTTGGAGCCAGCTGAGTATGAACTGAAACCTCTACAAACTGTGAGCTAAAAAACCTTCTCTTTCTTAATTTGGCATACCAGGTATTTTTTCTCAGCAACAAGAGAAAAGTAACCAAGACAAGCTTCTTCCAACATTCATGATTTCTGTATGATATAAACTTTCATTTATCTGGGATATGTATCCAGTTCCAGCAATGTGTAATATCTATTTAGTTCTATAGAAACTGCCAGAGCCAGCCAAATAGCTCAGCACATTAAAGCACCTGCAAGCAGGTGGAGGGCAAGGTTTCAATCCCCAGCCATGCCAGCCCTACCCCTGTGGGGCACTGAGAGGCATGCACCCGTAAACACAGCTCTTAGGAGGCTGTAAACAGGTGGATCGCTGTGAGTCTAATCTAGTAGTGAGATCCTGAACACTCTGTAGACCGTTCCCTAAACTATGAAGAAAAAAAAAAAGAAACTGCCAAGCTGTTCTCTAGATTAACTATATAATCACAGAAATGCATGAGTGATCCCTCGTTTGATTTTATTAGTATTTTTAACATTATTTTAGGCATTCTCAGTGCCTAAATGACACCTCATTGTGGGCTTGATATGCATTTCCTGGGTGGCTAATGCTACTCAACACCTTTGCATGGTCTTCTCTTCCACCTTTATATTTTCTTCAATGAAATGTTTATTCAACAATTTTCTAACACATTATTTGTTTAACCACTCACCAGTCAAATCATCTAAATATAGGATGATCAAAAGTAGCATATTGTTTCACTAATTTATATAAGATAATAGA
>PVKN010035309.1:0-11642 GCA_004027915.1 Capromys pilorides | reverse complement strand
ATATTCCCATGTGTAATTCTTATTTCTTCAGATTAGCTCTGAGTTAAACAATTTTGAGTTTCTTGATTATTTCCTGTTGTATATTATGTCTTTTCTTTCATTTTTAGGTTTTGTATATTTTTCAATAATCTAACTCATTATAGTATCATTATCAAATTTATTATAAGTATAATTAAAATTGTAATTGAAATGTTATCTAATATCTACTGTGATTCTTTTGAAGATTTATTTATTTACTTATTTATTTGTACAATACCACTATGGTATATGGTATTTGTACCACTATGTGCTTCAGACTCATAGTGATCCTCCTGTCTCAGGCTTCCCAGTGCTGGGATTATAGGCATGTGCCACACATCTGATTTTAGGGCCAGCACTGTGAGCATGGGTTCTGGGGTCAGCACGGTATGCAGTACCTGGGATTGAGCCCAGGTCCTTGCACTTGCCAGGCAGGTACTTAGGCCACTTAGCTATCTTCCCAGTTCATGATATTGTTTTTTACTTAATGATAATTATAGACTGACAGGACTTCAAACATGGTGAGAAGTTTTTATATATTTAATGGTAAAATACTTAAATACTGGTAAGAAAGAAATTGTATATTTTCCTTTCTCTGAGAGTCTTTGATATCTTGTTATGGTTTATGTTTAGATATTTCCGCCCCTCAAATCCTCACATGATCATAGGTAAGGCTATTTTCAGCGGTGGCTGTAATCTAGAATGTGTGATGCTTGGATTGATTTGTGATGCAGCGCTAGAATCAAAGGTTCTAGGATCAGGGATATGAAAGCTGTCCTTAGTAGCCCAGATAAGATATAAGGGGTTAAAAGATCTGTGGTTACTCCCTTGCTTGCTTGGACCAGAGGTGCTACAATTTAAGGGTGTGAGTGCTAACTTCTTGTGGTGGATTACCAAATGGTAGTCAACTTGTTGCCCACCTGAACTGAAATAGGATGGTGCTGGGTGTGGGAGGCCCACCTGAGGATTGTTGCCAACAGCATACAAGGCAGAAGGAGAGAAGCAGTGATGAAGCATTAGGGAAGCTGTGAGGAGAAACTACCAGGGAGCTGTTGGAAGCTGCTGGTTCTTTTGGGCGATTCTGCTGGGTGACCTTATCATGCTGGCTTTTCTGGTGAATGTGGCTGCTCTTGTCAGAGGAGGATCTCAGGACCTTGTTGTTGCTGAGAGTGGCTATGGGTCATTTTTTTTGGGGAGCTCTGGTTCTCACTTTGAGTACTATTTTCTGGCTCCAGTTCAGATTGCTCAGCCTACTCTCACAGGTCCTTCATCCTGCTGGCGCAGACTTTCTAGCTTCCACCACTGACCTTGGGTCTTCCCAGGACAGATCCATGAAACGGGTCTGCATGAGACATTGTTGTGGGCTCTAGGGCTCCAGTTGGACATGTGGGAGGTGTTATTATTAGCTCTGGGTCTTCACCTGGACTCATGCAGGACATTATTGTGGGATCCACACCCTTAGCTGTAGTCTTTGGTCTTTAGTATGTGGATAGATCTCCTGTACACTTTGTATGTGATTCTTTGGATGACTATTAGAAAATAATTCTCTAAAATGTGTGTCCTATATTTTATTTTAATTATTTATTTTTTTGCGGTACCGGGGTTCGAACTCATGATCTTGCACTTGCCAGGCAGGTACCTGTGCCACGGAGCTATCTCCCCAGCCCCTGTATTTTATTGTTCACTTTGCAAAAACCCAAACCACAACACTGCCCTAAGTAACCTGGTTAAGAGATGAGGGAAAGATTTGGGATCACTGCCTTGGCTTGCCTTGCTTGCTTTTGCTGTCTTCTGCCATGAACTGCTTCTCTTCTGTGATGCCCCTCTGCCAAATCACTCTGCCTTGGAGTCAGCTGATTATGAACTGAAACCTCTATTTGTAGATGTTCGTCTCAGCGATGAGAGAAGTAACTAAGACATATCCGCTTGATGATTATACAGCCACCTTTTATACTTTTTCACCATAGGTTTGCAAAGAATACTGCAATTATTCCTCAACATAAACAAGTAAGTGAAAAGAATCTTACTTTTAAAATGGTATGAAAGAGGCAGGCATGGTAGCACATGCTTATAATCCCAGTACTGGGGAGGCTGAGGCAGTAGGATCACCATGAGTTCAAGGTCAACCTTAGCTACACAGTATTTTTTCAAGGCTGAACTACACAGCCTGATCCTGTCTCAAAAAGCAACAACAGCAAAGGTATGTAACAGGTACTTTACCTGAAAGCCAAAATTTAATAAATGGGTAATATTTATAAATATCATTATTATTTGGGGAATAAAATTTAAAATAATGGTGGGATGCACTTAAATATCTAAATGCCTACCCAAATGACTAAAATTTTATAAACTCTAGTTATGTGTTATCCAGAACATATAACATTTGAAGTCATTTCTTATTTTTAAAGTTATTCTTCAAATTATTTGGCACTGTGTCTTGAAATATTTATTTTGGTTTAATATTTATTATTTTCTTTGAGATATAAATTAAAAGAATGTTGGAATGGCCTAATCTATGCTACTTGTATTGTGCCTTTTTGTGTATTTTTCCATCGTTTATCTGTTGAGGTTTTTCTATTTTTGGTTTTAATTTCTCTTTGATCTTTTTTAAAACTCTGCTTGCTTTTATGTGATTTACCATTATTCACCAGGTAACAGAGTACACTTTAGGTATTGTGAAAGGAGCTGGTTAATTACATAATGTCAATTGTAATGATCCTTGGCAGGGATTAAGAATACAAAATTGTGGCATCTCACAACCACGAAACATAAATGAGTCCTCAAGGAAACTTTAAATTCTGCCAAAATCAGGCATCCAGATTTAGGAAGATGTCTGTCAAATAGGGAAGCTAATAGTGCAGAAGTCGGTTTTCAATTAATGTTTCCAGAGCTCTATTGAAGAAGTCTTGTGATAATGGACATCTTTGACTTGCTCCTAATTTCAGAGTGAAAGTTTTCAGCTTTTGTTCACTGAGTATGGTGTTGACTATTGTTCTGTCATAGATGACTCTTATCACATTGAGATAAACCAATTTCCTGTAGGATTTTTATCACAAATGGGTGCTCAACTTTGTCAAATGTTTTTTCTGCATCTATTGAGATACACCTGTGATTTTTGTTCTTGGCTCTGTTGATATGTTGTTTTATATTTATTGATTTCCGTGTGTTTAACCATCCTTATATCCTTGGGATGAATCCTACTTGGTCATAGTGGATAATCTTGATGATCAGCTGTGCTCTGTATATCAGTACCTCATTGAGAATTTTTGCATCTATTTTCATTGGGGACATTGACTTGTAATTATTTTTCATTGGATCCTTCTGTGGTTTGGGTATCAGGGTAATATTTGCTTTCAGGAATGACTTTGGGAGTCTTGCTCCCCTTTTATTTTTATTAAAATGTTTGAAGAGTAATGACATTAGATTCTCTAAATTACGTATAGAATTCCACAGTGAATACATTAGGATCTAAGCTTTTCTTTATTGGCATGTTTTTAATTACTTCTTTGGTTTCACTGACTGATATCAGTTTGTTTAGAATTTTTATATCTTGATGATTTAGTTTTTGTAATTCAGATATATCTATCTTTCTTTTTATGTTTTCCGTCTTATTAGAATGAAGTTTCTCAAAAAAGGTATTGATGGAGCTGGGAAGATAGCTCAGCGAGCAGAAGTGCCTGCTTAGGCAAGCTTAGGCAAACACAGGGACCACGGTTTGATAACCACACCACATGCTAGGCCATCCCTGCCCCAGGGCAGGCTGAGCCAGCCAAAGTCTCAGTGTAGTGGTGCACACCTGTAATGCTAGCACTGGGAAGGCTGAAAGCAAGAGGATCACAAGTCTGAGCTGTGTAGTGAGACCCTGCAACAACCAAATAAAACAAAATACTGATGATCTGCTGGATTTCTGCAGGATGTGTTGTAATTTCACTTTTTCCATTCCTAGTTTCATGAAATTGAGTCTTTTCTTCTTTTTTTAAATAAGAATGGCTGAGTGTTTGTCAACTTTAGTCTTCCAAAGAACCAACTTTTAACACATTGATACTTTGTTTTATTTTTTTAGTTTCCATTGCCTCAATTTCTTTTCTAATCATTATAATTTCAGTTTTTGATTTAATGATATTTATATGTCACACATGGTACTTTGTATTGCATTATAATCTTAATAACAAAATTATGAGAAGATAAATATGCTCATTATTTTTCTTAATGGTAGACATGAAAGTAAAGCTTCAAAAGTACAGTCTTACAGGGGCTGGGGAGATAGCTACATGGTACAAGTGCCTGCCTGGCAAGTGCAAGGTTGTGAGTTCGAACCCCGGTCCTGCAAAAAAAAAAAAAAGTATAGTCTCACAAGTATACTTGAGGGTATATGAGTATAAAAGAATGTATATCAAAACAGACAGATTTTAAACTATGAATTAGAATTTACTATTCTATAAAGTGTAAATATTTCAGAATAAATTTTACCTGATAAATATATATAATCATACTGTCAATTTAAAATATGCAAATAAATGCATAAAGATATTTTTGTTCTAAATTTAAATGAGTGTATACTCTGTGGACAACATTATATTTATACACCAAATAAATATCACTGAAAAAGTGAGAACCATAACATTTTTCAAAGCTTAAACTGCATTTTCAGTCATTGAAATGACATGTTGATCACAGTAGCTTCAACAAATAAACCATTTTTATAACATAGCAACTTAAAACATAGACTCTGATTATAGTAAACTTGCTACAATTCTGCTAGCTCTATCAAAAGACAAAATAAAGAAAATGTAGTTTCGTGGTTCCTTTTTTTTTTTTTTTCTGTGGAACAGGGGATTGAACTCAAGCCCTTGCACTTGCCAGGCGAACACTTATGCTACTGAGCTATCTCTCCAACCTGATAAAATGTAGGAGTTTTTTGTGGGAACGGGTTTCGAACTCATGGCCTTGCACTTGCCAGGAAGGCACTTGTGCTACAGAGCTATCTCCCCGGCCCCTAAAATGCAGTTTTGTTTTGTTTGTTTATTTATATTATTATGGCCAGCTCAGCCTGCCCTAAGGGGTGGGGCTGGCACAGCATGTGGTGCCGGGTATTGCACCACAGTCCTGTGGTTGCCTAAGCTTTCCTACGCAGGCACTTTAGACCACTGAACCGTCTCGCCACCCCTAAAATGTAGCTTTGAAGTACATGTTTTCAATCTTTTATATAACACAAGCACAGACTCAAATTCACAAATGCACACAAATATGAACACTACGATAAATATACAAGAAAAATACACATGTACTTTTTTCCATGTGCATTTCTGGATGAGATAATATGTCAGTTAATTTCGTAACTTCATTACCAATTTCTTTTAAGGGAGAGATATTGCTAATCCCTTTATTTGACTTTACACTTACATTATCAAAGAAAAATCTCGAAATAATAGGACAACTGATACCGATACAGGTGTTATTTACTTCTGGAGCACTGGATAGCTTGTACTCCGTCAGAAATGTGAGTTTAGGATATTACAAGACCAGTGCTCTAACCCTAGAGCTATGCAGCCAAGTTTAGGATATTAACAAAAAAGCAAGAAATTTTTAATTTGTAAATGAATCCACGATATTTACAGAGAAGAAAAAATAATTCAGTTACAGAAACTTTAAAATAAAAGAAATTTCTAACTATTCTGTATCATTATGTCTAGTTAGAATTTGAAATGTATGCCTTATTTTAAATGAATTAGTCATAATTTGTTGTTAAAATAGAACACAAAACTGTTGTAAGGCAGCTAAATTTTTCAGGGCAAGAATTTATATAAAATAAACTCTCATGATCTACATTTTTGTACCAGTTTTTTATGTTTGTGTTAATTTTTAGACTTGATGTCAACTTAGATAACAAAAATAACATTTTATATAAGTCCATAATTTACCACCATTAAAATCAAGAGAAAATTATTATTGCTTTGCATTACTTTTTTCATCTATTGAAACCAAAAATGCATTAACATTTGGCATTTATATATATAGACATATTATATACATATATATATATGGAAAATATATCACTTTGGATTCAGGTTGAAAGAGGAAAGAAAATAATGCAAGGGTAAAATTTGAGTCAAGAATGAGCATGTTTACTGCCATTAAATTATATAGAGGTGTAGGGCCAGCCAAATGGCTCAGCAGATTAAAGCCCCTGCAAGCAGGCACCGGGTCGAGAGTTCGATCTCTGAATCTGCTGTGCCCACCTAGCTGCCAGGGCACGCTGAGAAGGCAATAGAGACTGGGTGTGGTGGTGCACACCAGTAATCCCAGCTCTTGGAAGGCTGTAAACAGGTGGATCACTTCAAGTCTGATCCATTTGTGAGACCCTGAACATCTTGTAGATCCTTCCCTAAAAATACAAAAAAATTATATAGAGGTGTGTTACATTTCACAATATGTTCCAAATTTTAATATAAATAGTAATACAAACTTCAGTGTGCATATACTATAGTTTCTCATGCACTTTGGTCCTGATGTTAACATGAAACTAAATAAATAAAAGAGCTGGGAATATAGCACCCATGTGAAGGTCCTGGGTTCAATCCCCAGTACCAATTAACCAACCACATAAATTGTGAGGCCTGCTAATAGGGCGGAAGAATATTTCCATGAAAGGAATGTGATGAATGGCATTAATTCATTGTCTCAGTGCCCTTTCTTGATGCTGTCCTTTTCTCTGACTGTTGTCTAATCATTCGTTGTACCATGGCAGTGATGGCTGTCTCACTTTTGTGCATCTAAGGTTGCTTATAACTATTCTTCTACTTGAAGTTTCATTGTTGTAGTAAATGCTTTATTGGGTTTTTAGTGTGTATGGTTAATTATATGATCGTAACCTGCCTTGGAATTCTGAGGCTTTTTCCACTCTGCCTACGGTTTAAAAATTATTTAAAATGCAAAGAATATTTCAACCAGTGCAATGACATTTTTATGCTTTCCAAATCAATGCATGTATTTATTGAAATATGTTTCACTCCTCTGCTAATAGTGATACTTTCATAAAATATATTATGAATATATTTATTTGAAACAAAAGAATGTATATAATACTGATTTATCATTATTTTCTCTAGTATATTAAGTAAATAAATGTTACCTCATTTCAATACAAATTACAGTTGATTAATAACTTCCAGTTGTTATTATTATTATTATTATTTTTTTCGGTACTGAGGTTCAAACTCATGACTTTGCACTTGCCAGTCAGGCGCTTGTGCCACAGAGCTATCTCCCCGGCCCTAATAACTTCCAGTTGTTATGGAAGAAATCATTAGAGGATTTCCAGAACATTTTGGTGTTTCAAATTTGTAAGATTCTTAGGAGTTCACCCAGGCCCACAAGATAGCTCAGAGGTCTAAAGCACCTGATTAGTCAAGCTTAGGCAAGCGTTCAGGAACTGTCATTTGATCCCTGGCACCACATACCATGGCAACCATGCCCTCAGGGTGGGTTGAACCAGCCAAAAAATAAAGTTCACCAAAATAATGTATATACACTGCAGCAGTTTGCCATAGTAATAAATGTCTGTAAGCTAATGACCACTGCTTTGACACCTCTTGTAATTGTAGAAGTTGAACATAACTTGTATTAATCTCAGGATGTTTCAGTAAATTTAGTATTAAAATGTTTATATAAGTATTTATATAAAAAATATATATATGACTCTCTAGATTAATAAGATATAGTTGATAGAACCTCTAGAAACTTCTTTTACTAAGTGTCAAAATGATATCAGAGAAGGTCCAATTGTGGAAGCTTATTACTTGCTTTTCATCATTTCTGTATAAGCTTCTTTATGCTTTGCTTTCACCAAGTTTCTATATCAGGTATATACAATAAATAAGGTCCTTTCTCAAGTTTCATTCAAGTCCATGTCATGAGGCAGTCCTCATTTACTGGCATTATAGAGGTACAAGCATATTTTAGGATGACTCCCCCAAAAGTATTTCCTGTCAAAAGCTCTAGCTTTTTTCTTATGAAGTATGGGGGATCTTTATCTTTCTTTCTACCTTCAATTAATGGTAATGCAATAGGCATGGGTAGTTTTCCAGTCTCTTATAGTGCAGTGAGCAGCAATATAACAATCAAGATTTTCATGAAATTTGTTTTTAAAATTTTATTAGTAGTACATGTCCACGGTATATAATGTCTGCATTCATTGTGTGAAGCTCATACATACACATAACACTGAAATTCCATCTCTCACAAGAAAAAATAACCATCCTCCACAAATTAAGTAACAAATTCTAATAAAAAGCCAACCTACATTATTGGTGGGAATGTAACCTAGTACAACTATTCTGAAATGTGCTTTTTTTTTAACTTTTATAAGTTTCAACTAATTATCAATAATCTGGCTAGATGGTGGCACAACAGCAGATAAACCTGAAGTGACAATATTGCAAATCACTTCAGTATTCTTCCTTTCATGGTACATAACCCCATTCTCCTTAAGTTCCATAAGAGTCTTCTTAAGGAGGTATTGGTTGGGTTGTAATGAGAAATCTTTTCCTATACACAATTACAACAGGAGCAGAGTGGTTCATTTTAGCTGTACTGAAATAATCAAGATTCAAAAGATATATAAAAGGTAAAAGGAAACAGAGATCAACTTAACAATGATCCAGATGAAATTGTCATTGAGCTGGATATAAAGTTAGGAGTTATAAGAAATGAACTGGGAACGGCGAGATGGCTCAGTGGTCTAAAGCATCTGCTTAGGCAAGCTTGGGCAATTTCAGGGACTGGGGTTCAATCCCTGGCACCACATGCTGAACTAGCCCCAGCCCCAGGGCAGGCTGAGCTGGCCATGAAAAAAAAATGAAATAAACTTACAAAAAAATCATCAATGCCTCAATCTAGTCATAATGAATCACAAAGTCTAAGTATGTTAGTCAGAATTCTTTCTTTTCTTTTCTTTTCTTTTTTTTTTTTTTTTTTTTTGTATTTTAGGGAAGAATCTACAGGGTGTTCAGAATTTCACTACTAGATTGGACTCGTAGTGATCCACCTGTCTACAGCCTCCCAAGAGCTAGGATTATAGGCGTGCACCACCATGCTCAGTCTCAATCGCCATCTCAGTGTGCCCCAGGTGTGGGGCCAGTAGGGAAGGCTCAGGGATTGAACCCCTGTCCCCATGCCTGCTTACAGGCACTGTAATCCACTGAGCTATTTGGCTGGCCCTCAAAATTCTTATAAAATATTCTGCCATTTAGTTCATCATTCAAAATCTAGGGTACTTGTTAATAGGTAAACTTCTCAAATGCTAATGACTTGTTAGAGTTAACTACTATGTGTAAAAATTGGACTGGGGCTGGCATTGTGACCCCCTATCTCCCATAAACACCACAAACTTGAGATCAAGAACTCTGGAGAAATGACAGAGATGTTCACCCATTGACTGACGTACCCTAGTCAGAAATCTGATCTCTAGGCAGCAGTAGCATTTCCCAGTACTCAACTCTGGGACAACATATCACTGAAGAGGCTTATCACCACCAAAATATGCCTTAGGTGGTTTATGTGTCAGTAAATAGACAGAGAGGCTGCTCTCCAGGCCACAAGACCCTCTGAATTAGGCCACTCTGCAGCTCCAAGGAGCCAAATGGAGTCATCGAATCTGCTGAAAAAAAGATCCTAAGTCCAGCTATCTCTTGAATGCAATTGTTTATTAAACATTTATCACACTCATAGTAAGACAATAGAGAGCTCTTGCTCACCAGAAGATGGAGAATCTTTCTTTCACTTGGCCAACATGCCATGTGAATATGGTGGAGAGAGAGCAATGGGCAGCACTGGACCTCATGAGGATCTTGAACCCAGTATAACCTCAAAGCCCAATGGTTGTTCAAGACTGGCAGAAGGACAGTCATAGACAAATGCAGAACTAAGTAGCAGCTCCACAAAGATCAGTGTCAGGACAATGTCAACAAGTACTGGGCCATAAGAATGAGCCAAAGAGCAGCTTTGTCTTTTTATGTTGTGGGGAGTTTGATACAAACAACATGTGCTAATCATATAGTGGTGTACAAGTGTCATGTGCTAACCTTATGGCATTAAAAACATGCTTTTGTTTATTTATTTAATTCTTAAAATGTGTTTAGTACAAGGTCTACAGTGTCACACTGCACAGATCGGACTCATAGTGATTCTCCTTTTTTCAGCTTCCCAAGTGCTGGGATTATAGGCATGCGTCACCACACTCAGTCTCAGTTGCCCTCTCAGTCTGCCTTGGGGATAGGGCCAGCATGGGCCCTGGGGGCAGAGCCAGCATGGTACCCCAGGGATCTAACCATTGTCCCTGTGTCTGCCTAAGCAGGCCCTTTAGTCCACTGAACTGGCTGGCTGGCCCTGAAAATATGCTTTTAAATCTATTTAAAAAATAGATTTCTCAAAAGCATTCACAAGGTAAACTTTTATAGGCATGCAAGCCATATGGTTATCATACTACATGGTGACCACGCAAGTTATCACAGGATACACTGCTCATTCAGTTATTACAAGCTAACTTAGGCTCAGAAAGTAAGTTTAAGGGCCAGCCAGATAGCTCAGCAGATTAAATGTAAAGATGGGGTTTGATCCCAGTGTGCTGTCCCAGTCCTACCCCCAGGATACACTGAGACAGTAAATGAGACTAAGCATGGTGGCACATGCCTATAACCCTAGCGCTTGGGAGGCTGAAAACAGAAGGATCACTATGAGTCTGTTCTATATAGTAAGATGCTGTAGACCCCATAGATCCTATACTAAATAAAGAAAAAAGAGTGTGTTTAGAACTGGACAGAAGCATAAAATGACTTATGTCCCATCCTGCTCACATAACTGAAATTAAATTTGAAGCTGTACAAAATCATAAGATAGCTCTGTCCTCATATCACTCGCATCACAATTTCTCCATTGATCCCTTTTCTTCCATAAGAAGGGCAAAGGATAAACTGGGGCCACTAATTTCCACAGCAGGATCCTGACCAACTGTGCAGCAAGAGAGGTAGGGAGATCAAGTGGCACCAGATGTATCACAAAAGTCCATGGGTTGCCCACATGCTAAGATTGTTTACTTCTATGAGAATGTTGCAGAGATTAGCCCAAAGATCTCTCCATAAAACATTCCTAGTGCATTGATCATGTTTCATCATTAGATAACCATTAAATGATAGTTCTCTTTCTTCCTATAAACAAAAGGTGATTGTTGGAGGTTGCTCTGAATTAACATTACAAATTAAGTATCATTTACCAACAAAAGCAGCATTTGTGATGCCTGTTATTCATTTGGCACACCTCTTAGCAGGGTACTCTACTCCTGATTCAATTAGGAATCATCCACAATCCTTTCCTACATTAGCTACAAAACTTTTTCAAATCTCTCCAGGCATTTCGAATGAATTTCCTTACCTACAAACATGTTCTTGTGCTTAAGACTTAAAATTAAAATTTGTGAAAGGGAAATGAAAAAGAAAAGAATGGAAATAAGTCAATCAGTATAAGAGAGCTTTGAACTATTTCAATCTTAATGGATTTAAATTCAAAAGGTTCTTCTATTTAAGGTAGAAGTGGAGTATATGAATAATTCTGTCTAGCATATGAATTGG
>PVKN010035308.1:0-11659 GCA_004027915.1 Capromys pilorides | reverse complement strand
GTCTTCTATTTGTGCTGTGGTATATTGTCTCCATAAGGCTCTTCAGTAATCTATTGCTGCATAACAAATCACTCAAACATTTACCAGCTTAATGCAATCAGTGTATTTATATTTAAAGCTTAATGCAAGTACTCTTAGAAAGTTTTTTCAGCTTGCTTTTTATTAATTATTATTTCCTCGCTGCTCTTCCTTTGTACTTAACACCATATTGTAATAATTTTTAGGGATGCTGTCTTTTTCATACATATAACTTCAATTCCTAAAACTATTTCTTGAACATAATAGATGCTCAATAAATGGTTATTGGTTGAGCTTAAGAATAGGTCCTACTTTTACACTGTTTCACTCTGTGTTTTAGAAAATTCAAGTATACTACAAAATATCCAACCTTGTGGTCTATGGTGAAACATATCCTTCACCTTTTCCCAGGCTATACATTTGTGTGTCATGATTAAAAGTAAAAATATAAACAAACTACTGTTTGTGTTAAAGACTGTTTGATTTACCTACTCTAAGGAAGATTTCTTGACTTTGACTTAATCTGTGAATCCCTGTACCACCCCTATAACCTGTACTTTTTGTCTAGGTCTTTAACTCTTCTCTTCCAGTCTTTATCATAGTTTACTTGCTTACTCAGAATTAAGGTACTTCTTTGTTCTTATCTTCTTAACTAGTGTTAGCCAGATGCTCTTGGTTGAATACTCTTTTTTCTAGCTGTAATGAGAAACATGCCGACTACATATTAAATTTATTTTAAAATACTAGAACTAAAAAGTGTTATATTCATATTTCTAAAGAAAATGAACAAGCTCTTTAAGAAGGAGGTTTGGAGCAGAGACCGGAGTCTAAAATTTTGTGGGTCTGTTAGACCAATCAGCTTGTAAGTTTCAGTGATTCAGTGCACATTAATTTTTATATCAAGCAGTGAATAAAAGAAGGGGAGGGAATTAAGTGTGTAAATACGGTTGCCAGGGCAACTTTTCCTGACAGAAGAGAGAACCTCTCAGGAATTTACACAGGCCTGAAGAAGCAATGTAACATGATCTTTTTTCTGTTCTTTCTGATGTGAGAAGAAGTAGAAATCATGGATACAGACAAATGAGACTGGAGACTTTTCAAGAGCCCTGAGGAATAAGTTCTCTAGTGCAGTAGAGTTCTCTAGGGCAAAGGACGAGTGTCCTGCAGCAACCATTTCTTTTAAGGAACCATCTGGATACAAATTTCTATGAATTCATCTATAAGACAGTAGTTCTTTATTCAATAAATAATGTATTCAGCACTTTCCAAGTGGTCCATTGCTCCAGAGGGAACGGAATCATAAGAGGTTGCTAACCATTTGAAGATAATGGGTTACACCTAATGGATACTCCTTAAATTTTTCTCTGAATTACTTTTTTGAGTAGAAAATGATATGAGCTTAATTAATGTTTTTTTTCAAAAAAAATAATTTTGTTTCTATGGAAAAGAAGCCTAATAAAATTGCTTATTGTGCCATCCTTCTATACTTTGATAGTTGTTTCTCAGCAGATCCATATCCAACAGTGGATGTACTTTCAGTGACAGTATCTTCTTTATTATAGTTAGAGTATTGGCAGAGGACATATCTATCTCCTCAGTGGCTGAAATTACAAGGGATTCTCCTTGGTTTATCTATAATCTACAGATGGTTTAGAGTCTTGACTATAAAATGTAGTTGGATTAAAATTCAGAACACTGTTCTGTGAAGTCTATCATTCATGGTCTTCTTTCCTTTTTTGCAGACTTTTTTTTAAACTTTATTTGTGTTATGGCTGGCTCAGCCTGCCCTGGGGGTGGGGCTGGCTCAACATGTGGTGCTGGGAATCGAACCACAGTCCCTGTGGTTGCCTAAGTTTGCCTAAGCAGATGCTTTATACCACTGAGCTAACTCAGCCAGCCCCATGCTTCCAGTTACAAATAAGGACTGTATTTATCTGAAAAGAAGTGTAATTGTAAGCCCCTTTATATTTTAATATGCTGGAGTTTTGTAGTGAAAACTACAGCATAGCTTTCACTTTCCTCATTAAGGAGGTAAAGGAGGAAGTATTGGAACAGGGATACTTAGGCCAGAATGCTTGGATTCCAGCCTTGCCTCCACCACCCTTTAACTGTAATCTTCATTGTTTTTCACCTATTACTCTGTATTCCTGTCTTCTTATGCATAATGGAGATAATCATAACTTATACCTCAAATACTTACAGAATTAGTTGGGTTAATACCTGCGAGGTAAATACCATGAAATTTTTACCTTTTATTCTTTCTTATGATCTTCCAGGTAGTGAAGCTAAATCTATCTGAAGGAAGAGAAAGTTGAGATATAAGAAATATAAAACCATCCCCACAAATGTTCAGTAAGTTTGAACTCATTATTCTCATCCTTGGTTTAGCGCTGAAATTTCCCATTCAACTAAGTGAGAGAGGAAGAAATGGGAAGAACTTCTCTTTTGGAACATTTTGAAATAAAAATTACTTCACAAAGACCTTAAGGCACATGAAAATGAGATCGATTTATCAAAGCCAAAGTGAATGTGAGAAATGGTTAAGAATAATATAAGACAAGGAATATCATATTGAATTAGGTCTGTGGTATATCATCCAGCCCAAAATCATGATGGCAGGGGACAGTTGGATGGCAGTGTTGGAGCTGTCAACCATGACAAAATCTTCTAATTACAGAAGTGATCTTACCAATTTCTCATTGGCTTTGAGTATCTTGTGTCTTGTATGCCTAAATAGTTAAGCTTTAGTTCTTTGGGGGTGGGGGCTTACAGTCTATTCATTTCTTCAAGCATTTTTTAATGCTTCCAGTTGTCTGGGGTGCAAAAATGAATAGAATCCAATCTGAGGTATCAAAAGGAAAACAGACATTGAAACATTAATGATGTAATTAGTGCCATAATAGGAGCATGAGCAAATGATTTTGAAAACTTAGAGGAGGAATCACTTAATACTGCATGGAAGTGTTAGGAAATTTTTCTGGAGAAAATTATATTTGAGATGATAACTGAAAGATAAGGTGGGGCTCCTCAGACAGGAAGCAATGTGTACGCAAGTAGGGCATCTAGGGGTGAGAGAGGACATATAAGGGGAATTTCATCAGCCCAGCAGGATAACAACATAGCATGAGAAAGATAGCCAAAGTGACAAGGAATCAAATCCCAAAGGCTTGGTTTGCCAGGCTAAGAGATTTACACTACATGGGGACAGCCATGGAATTTGAAGAGCACATCAGCAATATAAAGAATGGCTTGGATCAAAGTGGGACTACAGATAGGACCACACAGCTAGAAAGGAACCTCTTATTTTGAACTGTCACCTACTGCCAATATTTTTACTATTGAAGGTGTGGCTAACTGATGGTGCTAGGCTAAATACAGAGAGAAATAACACACCATCTATGTCTTAGAGTTGTTGCAGTGTTTTCATTTCACTAAACACTTCCTTGAGTTTTCAGGTTTTAGCTTTCCCTCTATTTTGTCTTGATTCCACTGTTTATGTTCAGGGATTTTTTAAATTGTATTTTAGGGAAGGATCTACAGGGTGTTGAGGGTCTCACTACTACACTGGACTCTAGTGATCCGCCTGTTTACAGCCTCCCAAGAGCTGGGATTACAGGCACTCGCCACTACTCCCCATCTCAGTTGCCATCTCAGCACACCCTGGGGGTGGGACCAGCACAGCAGGCCTGGGGATTGAACCCCCAGACCCCTGCACCTGGCACTTTAATCTGCTGAGCTATTTGGCTGGCCCTTATGTTCAGGAATTTAAAAGTGAGCTGATTTGTGTTGGCCTCACCTCTGTTCCCCCAATTATACTGTCCCTGTCCTAACACCTTCTCAGCCATCATCTCTCTAAAGTACTAATTATTTAATTCTTACAGAGAATCAATCTACTATACCACCTTTTGAAGACTTAAATTCTTAATTTTTTCTTCTTGCTTCCCCCAAATCTTAAGTACTATATGTTAGTCATCTTAGTCACACACAGAACTCTTTGGCCCTACTTCCTGTTCTTTGCTAGCTTACAGTGCTCTTTCTTAAGTCTTCTTTTCCTGTTTCCTCAAGAATGGATATGCCTCAAAGAATCTCAGACTGGATATTTTCTTCACCTTTCTGTGTAATGCCTTTTCTTCATGTGCCTTTTCTTCATAATATCACAGCCTTCAAATGGGTAACTCTCCTACTCTGGAAAATAAAGAACTTGAATATTAGGCAATATTTCTACTTAAACAGATTGAGTTGTATTGGAGATGCTATTATTATTACTACATAATAATTGTCAATATAGATTATATATGGTAATTATCTAGCAATGGCATTATATGAGAACTTTTTTTTTTTTTTTGAATCAGTGATCAAACTCAGAACCTTGCACTTGCCAGGCAGGTACTTGTGCCCCTGAGCTATCTCCCCAGCCCCTGTATATGAGAACTTCTAACAACTCTGTAAGATAGATCAGTCATATCTGTCATCATCAAATCTAGTTTCTTCCAAGCTATTCTAATTGAATCATAAGAAGGTCCACTCTCTGGCTGGGGAGATAGCTCTATGGTGCCTGCCTGGCAAGTGCAAGGACATGAGCTCAATCCCCAGTCCACATGCTATGCTGGCCCCAGAACCCCAGGCACAAAAGCTGACATGGTGGCACACACCTGTAATCCCAGCACAGGGGAGGCTGAGACAAGAGGATCACAACAAGTCCAAAACTGCAAAGTGAGACCCTGTACCAACGTAAGTAAATAAATACATAGGAAAAATAAATAAATTTGTTAAAATAAAAAAGTTTCACTCTATTTCTAAGGTTGTTTTCCCTCCCCCAAGGTTTGTGGTGACCGTCTTAATTTTATGCGTTTGAGAATATGTTACCAGTATAGTGTTATACGTCATTATGGATTCTGTGCTCACTGTTTAGGGACCTACATCCAGGTGAATGAATTGTGCTGTGGAATATGTTCATTGTGTGTTAATAGATCTGTTGTAGACAGAGCTAAATATTGTCACTTTCATACAAAATCAATCTACCCCACTGGTGAGTTAATAGACTCAATAATGATCACCCAACTATTTAAGATCCCAATCCCTTGTACCTGCAAATATTACCTTATTTTTTTACCTTATATATAGGTAAATTACCTTATATAGTGAAGGGGTGGTTAAAGATGTAAGTAAGTTAAGAATCTTTACATGAGGAGATTGTCCTGGATATCTGGCTTGGCCAATCACAAATGCCCTTGGAAGAGAGAGGCAAAGGGAAACACAGATGAGGAAGAGGAAGCAGTGTGACCATACAGGCAGACTGAAGTGATACAGCTATGAGGAATGCTGCGGCTACCAGAACCTATAAGAACCAAGAACAAACAGGTTCTTCCCTAGAACTACCCAATGGAATGCAACCCTGGGGACACATTTGATTCTGGCACAGTAAAACTAATATTAAATTTCTGGCTTCCAGAACTGTGAGAGAATAAATTTGTGTTGTTTTAAGACACAAAATTTAAACTAATTTGTTATGGCAGCAGAGGCAGAGATCTAATACAATGAAGATAGTCACTTATACTGCTTAGTTTATTTTGAGGGTAAATATTATGAGATAACAAGTAACACAAGAATAGTAATTCCAACAAGCATGTATGTAGGGTTTACCATCTGCTTTGTTCTGGTATAAACATTTTAAGTGCTGGTGGTCTTGAGCTCACTTTTGTAGCCCAGACTGGTCTAAAACTCACTGATCCTCCTGCCTTAGCCTCCCAGGTGCTGGGATTACAGGCATGAGCCATCATGCCCGACGAAGGGAGTTCTATTATTATTTTCATTCATAGATGGGAAGTTGAAAAACAGAACAGTTAGATATCTTGACTAGAGTCATATAACTAGTAAGTTATGACTAGTAAGTTATGACTAGTAAACTAAGTTATGTGGAGTAATAAATGAACTTCAACTATTAATGTGTGTGTGTGTGTGCATGTGTGTGTGAGAGACAGACAGACAGAGACAGAATATGAATGTAGCTTCTTTTATTTAGCATCTTAAGTTTCTCAAGTATCTCAATATTAACAGCCTTGTGAATTCAGTTTTAGTTATTAGATATTTAATGAATGCTGAAATCCAGTAATACTGAATGACAAGTTCAGTTTTTACTGTATCATGCCATTTTTTACAATACCAGGTAACATTACCCCAGTAACACAATTCAGCTACAAATAAACTACAAATAGTGTTGTGACCATCATCTTACATTCATGTATTATTGGCTACAGAAGGCAGAATTTTGATAGCTAATCATAGTTTCTTTACAAAATAATTTGAAGCTCATAATTTACATATAGTAAATCAGAATAATAAAGCAATGAAGACAGCACATTATTATCTATACATTGAGCAGTTGAACTGAAAAAGATATGTGCACAACACCATACCTAATTTATTGGTCAGATAGACCTTTTAGTAATCCTGTTTGTAACTCCATATTTTGAATTTATGATGTTAATGAAAAACCTTCATATTTGACACAGAATAATTTTTCTGTAGTTGATTCCTACCTGTGACATTCTGTATAAGGCATCTACTACAGGTTAAGTATTCCTTATCCGATGTTATTAAGATCAGAAGTATTTTGAGGACCAACGAGATAGCTCAGTGGCCTAAGTGCCTGCTTAGGCAAGCGCAGGGATGAGGTTCGATCCCCAGCACCACATGCCATGCCAGTCATGCCTTGGGCACACTGAGCCAGCCACCAAGACTGGGCATGGTGGTACATGCCTGTAATCTCATCCCGGGGAGACTGAAAACAGGAGAATCACTATGAGTCCAAGTCCAAGCTGTGTAGTGAGACCCTGTACCAAATACATAAAAAAAAAAAGGTATTTTGAGTTGTGGAACATTTACATAAAAATGACATATGTTGGGATTGGGACTCAACTCTACATATGAAATCTATGTTTCATCTACTTTATATGCATAGCCTGAAGGTAATAATATAGAATATTTTTTCAATTTTTTACTAGTTGGTAGGACATAATAATAACATCCTTTGTGAGGAGTTGGTATATGTACATAATACATCTTCATTCTTTTTCCATCTCCTTCCCTCCATCCATCCCTCCAACTCTTGGTCCTCTTCCTATATATAAAAGATCTATCTCTCTATTTTCTATCTTTTATTTTGTACTTCATTTACATTTTGAATGTCTCATATATGATAAACCATGCAATATTTAAGATTATCTGATTTATTTCATGTAACATTATGGTCTCAAGGTGCTTCCATTTTACTACAAATGACTGAGTTTTATTCTTTAAGGCAGAGTAGCACCCCACTGTGTGTAAATATCACATTTTCTTTATTCCACTGTTGATGGATATATAGGCCACTTCCATGTTTTAGTTATTATGAATTGTGCTGCTACAAAACTACAGTCAAATGGATCAAAGATTTAAAAATTAAGACTGAAACACTGAATCTTCTGGACGAGAAAGTAGGTAGAAACCTTAAGGGAATAGGGGTAGGTAAAGAGTTCATGAACAAAACTCAGCCTGCAGGGGAGGTACTTCAAAGAAACAACAATTGGGATCTCATCATTTTGAAAAATTTCTGTACATCAAAACTGGGATGAGGAAAGGGGCTGGGGAGATAGCTCAGGGGCATAAGTACTTGCCTGGCAAGTGTAGGGTCCTGAGTTTAATCCCCAGTTCCACCAAAAAAAAAAAAAAAAAAAAAAACTGAGATGAGGAAAAGGACAAATGAAAGAGGGTAAAAAGATGTATTTAGGTATATATGCAGAATAGTTTGGATAATTGTCAATTTCTGCTGGTCTTTTGAAAGGAGCAGTTAATGCTTAAAACTTTGTTTTTCTAAAAATTTTTATTTTATTTTTCTTAAACCTCATTTATTTGTTTGTGTTATGGCCGGTTCAGCCTGCCCTGGGAGTGGGGCTGGCGCAGCATGTGATGCCGGGGATCAAGCCACAGTCCCTGCGGTTGCCTAAACTTTCCAACGCAGGTGCTTTAGACCGCTGAGCCATCTCACCAGCCCCTTAAAACTTTTTTTTAAACTCTGCTTTTTTTCCCTTTTTAAATTTCTTATAACTTACTTGTTATTGTTTTGTTTTTCTTTAAATGAATATTATGTGTTTATATCAGGTAATCTGAACAACTAATTTGAAGATAGCATCACGTAATACAGCAGCCATTGTTCAATTCCTTTTACTTTGTTTAGTGAGATCTTGTATCATTTCTAATGCTATTTTTTTTCTGTCACTATTTCATATTCTTTAAAAATAAAAATTAGGGCTGGCCAAATGGCTCAGCAGATTAAAGTGCCTGCAAGCAGGCTCAGAGACCAGGGAAGCTATCCCCAGGCCTGCAGTTGCAGCCCTGCCCCTGGGACACTGAGATAGTAATTGAAACTGGGCATGGTGGCACGTGCCTGTAATCCCAGCTCTTGGGAGGCTGTAAACAGGCAGATCAATATGAGTGGGATCTAGTAGTGAGACCCTGAACTCCCTGTAGACCCTTCCCTAAAATAAAATAAAATTAAAATTAAAATAATAAACAGCCTAAAAAATGAATTTTTCTGCTATAAACATGGATTACATGTATCACTGTAATTGGTCTTTTTTTTATTTATACATTTAGGACCGGGGATACAGGGTCTCACTACATAGATCTCCTATCTACGTAGGATTCTCCTATTTTCAGCCTCCCAAAGTCCTGGGATTGCAGGCGTGCACCACCACTCCAGTCTCAATTGCCATCTCAGCGTGCCCCAGAGGCAGGGCCAGCATGGCAGGCAGGCTGAGGATCAAACCCCAGCCTCTGCACTCTGTAATTGATCTTTAACTCTTAGACAATGGATCTACAAAAGCAATATCAGGGTTGAATATAATTTCTACTTCTAGGTTTTTTTTTTTTTTTATGAGCAGCATATATTTATTGGGGGAAAGAAAACTTCTGTCTGATAGAGGGACAGAAGGAGGACCCCGAGTAGGTGGTCCCTCTACCTATAGTTTTTTGAGGAATCTCCATACTGATTTCCATAGTGCTTGTAACTAGTTTACATTTGCACCAACAATATAGAAGGGTTCTTTCCCAACCCCTGCCCCTATCCTTGATAATGTTTGTTGTTAAATGATTTCTTGATGATAGCTGCTCTTTCTGGAGTAAGGCGGAATCTCAGTGTATTTTAATTTGCACTTTTCTAATGGCCGAGATGTTGAACATTTTTTCATTTATTTATAGGCTATTTGTACTTCTTTTAAAAAATACCTATTCATTTCAGTTGTCCATTTTTTGATTGGATCTTTTATGAGATCTAACTTTTTTTAGTTTTTTGTGTAGTCTAAATATTAGTCCTATTTGAGGAGTAGCTGGTAAAGAGGTTTTCCCATTCATTCTGTTGGTTGTTTCTTGTGCATGCAGAAGCTCAATTTTATATAATATGTTAATTTATTCTGTGAATGAAACCAAATTGCATAGTTTGGAATTTTCTGCTAGTATGTCATGTCACAACTCAAAATGTTTCAGATTTCAGAGCATTTGGGGCTTTGTACCTTCAAAGTATGCCCAAACTGTATTTTGTTTGTCAGAGCCTTGAATTGGCTTATGGTGAAGCTACCTCAGGCTCCTGATGTAGCTTCTCTTGGCTACAAGTTGCTGTCCAGTGTTGGTAGGCTGCTATATTTCAGGTTTCAGTATTAGTAGATTCAATAAATGCTTGCTAATTTAGCAATGCTAGTTATCCTATTTATTATTAATCATACAAGCAAGCTTAAGTATAACTACTTAAAATTCCATATATAAAATCCCTGGTAACTGAGTTTCTCCTATGATGACATAAATACTGAGAGGTTTTACATTGACTTGTGGCTAATTGGGCACTAGAGCCCTACTTTCAAAGCCTACACTAGTTTTTAATTCTGTTTCTAATTTATCAGTGAGCATGTTATGTATACCTTATATTCAACAATGATGCTCCTCACACATTATCAACACTCTTTCAAATTTTGTTTCCTAGTATTAAAGGTAAGTTATACCAGAATTGAATATTTGTCATTTGTTAGTGATGGGTCTAAGTAGGGTACATATATCTGCATCATAGTTATCAGTGTAAAATGTGCTGGTCTATATATGAATTGCATCTACAACTTTGATCTTTCAGTATTAGACAGTTAGTGGTCATGCTTTTTCTATTCAGAATGAGGATTCTGGACTTACATCTTATTTTTTTATTCCTCTTCACCAAAATTTAGAGGGAAACTAAAGTTAATTGAATAGGGAAGGAAAAAAATGATGTTTGGTGTTAGCATATGTAATAGCCACTTTCCCATTCCAGGGTCAAAATACCTAGCACCTGCAACTTAAGGGTGGCATGGTGGATTCGGTCCAAGTCAAAATGGCATGCAGAATAGCATGCCAGAGGAAAGCTGTTTGCTCCAGGACATATATGTATCTTAATGTTTTACAGTTTAGATTTTTTTTTGTATTTAAGTGGCACGTAATTGTACATACTTATGGGCAGCTGTGTGATAATTCAATACATGTATATGACATGTAAGGAGCAAACAGGTAATTTGCATTTTATTGTCTTACATGTTTATCATTTCTTTGTTTAGAGCCTTCAAAAAGAAGCTTTTGTTCTAAATAAAATATATAATATCTTGTTGCGAATTAGTTACCTTACTGTGCTGTAGAATACGAACTTATTCCTCCTGATTGTACTTTACCACCCATTTTCAACCTTTCTTTATCCTTCCTCACCCCATCCTTCTTAACACCTAATAACCACTATTCTTCTTTCTTATTTGAGAGCAAATGTTTTAGTTTTAGTTTAGTTTTAGTTCTCACTCACATGTGAGTGAGAATGTGTGACATTTATCTTTGTATGCCTGGCTTATTTCATTTAACATGATGACCTCAAGTTCCATTTGTTTTCTCATGAATAACAGAATAGCATTCATTTTTTAGGCTGAATAGTATTTCACTGGATACATGTTCCACATTTCCTTACCCATTCATCTTCTAATGGACATCTTAGTTCATGCCATATATTGGCTATTGTGCACATCAGTACTCGGGGGGAAAGCAACTTGATTTTTAAGTTACTGTATAAGTATATTGTAAGAGGAAGTCTCCAGGACCAGATTGTCTGGACTTGAATCCTGGTTTTTCCAGTTACTAACTGTAATTGTAACCATTGTCAAGTTACTTAATTTATCAGTGTTTTATATCCTGTGACCTTGATCACTTCAGTTCTAAGAGGTTTTGGGTAGGTTCCTTAACATTTTCTGCAAATACAGTTATATTGTCTGAAAATTAAGATAGTTTTACTTCTATTCTTTTCAATCCTTTTTCCTTTCTGTCTGCCTAGTTGCACTAGGTCATACCTCCAATAAAAATCTTAGGGAGAAAGCATTCAGTCTTTCAAAAATAAACATGTTAGCTATAGGTTTTTGTTATATGGCTTGAGGAAGGATTTTCTTATTTCTAATTCTTAGAGTTGATATGATAATTGGGTATTTAATTTTGTCAAATGATTTTCCTTCATCTCTAGGGATAATCAAAAGATCACCCCCATCCTTACTAACATGATAACTCCCATTGATTTTTAAAATGTTAAACTGTTCGTTTACTCAGCAGTACAGAA
>PVKN010035307.1:0-11426 GCA_004027915.1 Capromys pilorides | reverse complement strand
ATTCTTGGTACCAGAAGAAACGAGAAGGGAAGGGAAGAGAAGAGAATTTTATGCCAGGCATTGTGGTGCACGCTTATGGTCCCAGCTCTCATGAGACTGAGGCAGAAAGATTGCCATGAGTTTGAGGCAAGCCCAGATCATATAGCCCAAGATTAGCCTGGACTGCACAGCAAGAGCTTGCCTTGAAAAGAAAGAAAGAAAAACAAAAAGCAGAGATTGTCAGACAGATAAAAGAGCAAGACTTATCTATATGCTTTCTAGAAGAAACTTACCTGCCCAGCATGATGGGTCCTGGGTTTCCCCCGCAGCACTCAAAAAGAAAACAGAGGGGCCAGGGAGATAGCTCAGCGCTAAGTGCCTGCCTGGCAAGCACAAGGACCTGGGTTCAATCCCTGGCACTCCATGTGCTGAGCAGACCACCAAGACTGGGCATGGCAGCATACACCTGTATTCCAGCGCCAGGGAAGCTGAGACAGGAGGATCACTATGAGTCCAAGCTGCATAGTGAGACCCTGTACCAAACACATACATTAAAAGAAAAAAATTAAATATTAAATTATGAGTTCAGTAGGAAAACTGAAAGACCTGTTGGAGGCTTGGAAATGCTACAGTGAGAGGAAAAACTGCCCAAAAGGAATGGTTCTTTTAGTCTTTGTTCCTTGGAATCTGCCCAGCCCTGTAACTGTTTCATGGCTTCGAGATTACTTTCTTGACCCCTGAGCCATGAGAGTGTAAGGGAACAAGCAGGCCGTGTGATTGTACATCGTCCCGAGCCTAATAAGCTGATGCCCATCAGTCTACCTATGTGGCCCCACCCTGCTAGCGGATGAGAACCGCGGTCGATCTGCCTGGCCTTTGTACTGCCTGCTCGTGTGGTATACGAAGGCCCTGCACCCCAGAGACCTGGGCCTGATGTCCTGGAAACGGTCCTGACCGTGCCCTGACTGTGCCCTTGGATGCAAATAGATCTGCTTCGAACCCTGGCTGCCGTTTCAGTGTTTCTGCTTGAGCAACTTGCAAGTAACCACCAGGCCTGTCTGGGCTTCAGGAACCTCAGAGATACCCCGGCCCTGCCACCACCCGCTCTTACCACAGTTAGCTTCCTATGTCTGGGAGCGTGGGAAGTGACCCACTCACTCTGCAGCCCTCCTGGGGCTCCCTCCAGCTGAGGTTTCATCCCCCAGAAATGCTCTATCTCTGGCATCTCTGAGGTCTCTTCCGGATTGGAGTCCAAGACCAGGATATGAGGACCCTGAGTAACAGGAAGTTTGCTGGAAGCCCACAGTGACCTGGTTTGTTTGTAAATTGTTCCTTTCCCACAGCTCAGACTTCTGGCTCACAGCCAAGGATGATAAAAACATCTGGTTCCTTACCCTGGCGCCGGGCTCCCTGCCCGCCCCCTCCCCATGGTGGAACCTTCCCTCCCAAGGACAGGCCTGTCCCCTCAGCCGAGCTTTCGTGTGCTCCCTACTCCTGGCCTAGGACCCCACCTGCTCTGTGAGCTCATCATTGTTTGTTCACCTTTAAATAAGACTTATAGGGCTGGGGAGATGGCTCAGTGGTCTAAGCACCCGCTTGGCAAATGCAAGGACCCGGGTTCCACCCCCGGTACCACATGCCCCGCAGGCCCGGGAAGCTCTGGTGGTCCTAAAACCAGGCATGGTGGCCCGCACCTGTAATCTCCGTGCTGGGGAGGCTGCCACAGGAGGATCCCTGCAAGTCTAAGCTGCATAGCGAGAGCCTGTACCAAATAAATAAATAGAAAAAAAAAAAATAAGCCTTGTATTTCAGAATGATTTTTCTTGCTTTTCTGAGACAGGGTCTCACTATGCAGTTCAGGCTGGCCTTGAACTCATTTTGTAGCCCAGGCTGGTCTCGGACTCACAACAGTCCTGCCTCAGCCTCCGGAGTGCTGTGATTACAGGCATGTACCCCACAACCAGCTTAAAATAACTTTCCTCATTTTTTAAACGGGAAAACACTTGACCCTTTGTGGTCTGTGCAGGTCATGCAACAGGGCCTGATGTCTTTGCCCCTTCAGTGGCAGTGTTGCCTGCTGAACACTGTGGTGGAAGAGGCACTTCCCCAGCTAAGTATTCTTTCCTTGGTTCTGTCTGTTTGTCTCCCTCCGACTCTAATTCCGCTAATGTACTGGTTACAGCTTGTATGTACCTTGCATCAAAAACCCAGAGCCGAGGCGGAGTCCTTTTGGATCCGCCTATCCAGGCCTCCCGGGGCATTGCCCCGCTCCTTCTGAGCGCCCCACCCAGTGGGGTGTTCAGCGCCCTGGGACTACTTGTTGGGGGACTTCAATCTCTGGTCCCGGCACTCTGCCAATCGGCCTGAGGCCCGCAGATGAAATGCTCACGCTTGATGTCCCCCTAAGAGTCCCCAAGGGTGCGGCGGCGGCGGCGGCAGCAGAGGCTCCGCAGGGTCCCCCCAGCTGGCCTGGCACGGGAGTTGACCGGGAGGGGACCGTGGCCGAGCCTGCCCACTGACCACATCCACCACGGCCCCGCCCCCGGGACCTCACCTACCGGCCCCCATCACTCCGGCTCGCCCGGCCCACACAGGCCCTGCCCGACCCCCGGGTACCACCCACCAGAATTTGACCTCCGGGACCCCCGCCCCGCCCCCACGGAAAGCCGGAACCCCAGCCGACCTCGCCTATCCTCTGCTGCCATGCGCGCGCTGGTGCTTCTGTGGGTCTGCCTGACGCTCCGGGGTGAGCAGGGTCGGGGTCGGGAGAGTGGGCTCGGCCGGCTGCCCTGGGGTGCGCGGAGGATGGCCCCGGGCCCGAATGCTACCTTGGATCTCAGAGCCCCGCGCAGTGTGCAGAGAGGAGCCTGTGCGGCCGGCGTCCTTTCTGGGAGGCAGAGGTGACATCGCCCCTGCCCGCCCTGGGCCACTCACAGCCCCTCCCAGGGTCTGCGCGCAGCCCGCTTCTCTCTTGCGTTTAACGCCTATAGCAGGCTGCACACGGATGGCCGGGTGCCCTTCGGGTGCAGCGCGGGCCGGGCCTGCCTCCGTGCAGCTGGGGAGCACCCACAGCCCTGCCTGGGGCCCCGGAGGCGGGAGGGTCCCCGGTTTCTGGGGCTGAGGCAAGCCTTCCTTCCTGCCGTGCTGTGGAACCTCTGGCCTTGACCTTAGCCTGCCTGGGCCGCGTTTCAGCTTCTGCCTTCCTGACCTGCCCGAAGGAGCTGAGTGGGTTCGAGGGCGACACCCTGACCCTGCAGTGCACCTATGGGGAGGAGCACCGCGCGCACACCAAGTACTGGTGCAAGGAGGTCGGACTCTTAATCTCCCGCTGCTCGGCAAAAATCCTCGTGGGAGAGAACCGCCAGGAGGCCACGGGGGACCGGGTGTCCATCCGGGACAACCCCCAAGAACTGGTGCTCACGGTGACGCTCAGGGACCTCATGAGGAAGGATGCTGGGGAGTACTGGTGCGGGGTCCAGCAGCTGGGCCTGGATGAGGTGTTCAAGGTCTCCCTGACCGTCTTCCCAGGTAACCGATGTCCCCTTGCACAGCGGGGAACAGGGGCCACAGGGGCTGGACGGTGATGCCAGGGTCGCTGCCTGGTGGGGCCCCTCGGGGCTCCTGCAGTCCCGGAGTCTCTGCTGGGCAGTGAGGGGGCACGGATGGTGCCCCGTGAGCCTTGCAGGGTTTGGGCTGTCCGATGCTGGGCAGGAGGGAGCCCCCGGCCGGCCGGCCTGTGCCCAGGTGTGCCCGAGGCAACGTGCCAGGTCTTGGGGACTGGCGACAAGACAGATGTCCTATACATTAAGGACACCTTGGAGTCACGGATGCTTCTGCGACAGCGGGAGGGTGGGCCAGCCCCAGTGCCACCCTGGCGCCTGCCCTGGCCGCTTCTCCCCCACCGGGAAGCCAAAGACCAGGAACACGAGGCTGTCAGGGGGCCTAGAAGCCAGAGAGGGTCCAGGGCGGGGTGGCTCTGCCTGTGGTCAGCACGTACCTCACAGTTGGGAAACCGAGGCACGGGACTGATTTGCCCAGGGTCCAGCAGCAGGAAGCGACAGCCAGGACTTGCCCTAGGGTGTTCATGGCGCTGTTTTCTTCCTTCCCCTTCTGGCTAGGTGGGCGACACCCATCCTGCCCCCCCACCCCACCCCCACCGCCCTGAACACCAGTTCTGTGTCCCCCACGAGGCTGTATTTTAATTCCAGGAAGTGGAGTTAAACTCCCCGTCAGCATGGCCTCCGTTTTCTGAGCACTTTCCCATCTCCTCCGATTCTGATGGAGTTCCGTCATGGCTTTTCCCTAGTTGCCAGCCATTCTTCCTCTTTTTGAGGTTCCCCGTTTTGCTCTAACAAATGTGCATGGTCACACCTTGTTGTCCCCTCTGGTGACAGCTATAGGCTCTGAGTCTGACGTCTGCTGGTTCTGTGGCATTGCTGGGTTCTGTCCGCCCGAGTTTGACAACCAGCTCCCAAACCTGACAACATCCATGTGTGCTCCCCAGGCCCCTGGGGCTCTCCCCAGCCCGCCTGGGATCTGGCCAAGGGGCAGGAGAGTTTCTAGAGAGGTGTGAACAAGACCAGCACGGCAGCCCCGCTGCTGCTCCGAGAGGGCAGGGGCCGAGCGGGGAAAGGCAGCCTTGTAAATATTTCCTCAGATGTTTAGAAAACTCCAGGCCAATGCAACCTTGTGTCAGACCAGAGAAAGACTGGGGTGGGGCCGTGCTCCGTCAGGGTCAGAAGGGACCAGGCAGGTGGAGGCCACACCTTCCATGGGCATAGGGGACAGGTGTGGGGCCCTGGGTGTCCCAGCCCAGGGAGGGCCTGACGGAAGTGAGTGTCCTGCGGCCCCGTGGGCCCTGCATGGTTCTGTGCAGGACAGGAAGGGGTTTGAGCCTCCGCAGAAGAGCTGCCCTTTGGGCTGGCGCTGAAGGCTGGCAGAGCTGAGGGAGCAGAGTGGCAAAGGAACGGGTGGCAGAAGGCCCAGGAGCCAGTTGGATGGTGGCTCTGTGTGGCTGGCACCCCAGGGAACGGTGACGTGACCGAGTCAGTGTTGAGCCGGGCCTATGAGCCACGCCGTGACATCGGAGCTGCTTTCTTGGGGCTCGGGAGCTACTGAGTGTCTGGGCACAGGGAGGGACAAGCCCAGTGTTTATCTAGAAGACCACTGGGTGCAGGAAGAGTGGGCTGACAGGGAGACTAAGGCAGGCCTCCCTTTCCTCCAGGAGCAGAGAGACCAGGGGAAACCACCAGGGCCTGCTGCCCGTCCTCCCCCACCCCCTCCTTCCGGCCCCCTCCAGCCACCACTGCCAGTCTGCGGCCCAGGGCAGGAGCCCAGCCCCCACAGCCCCCTGAACTGAGTGAGTGGAGCTTTCTGTCCCCAGTGGGAAGTGTAGCCTGGCGCCAGACCCCATGGTTTATCAGCACTACCATGACCCAGATGTCCTGCTCAGCACTGGGGTCACTTGTTCAAGGCCACATGGGCCGAGCCACCAGGAGGTGGCCACAGTGGTCCCCAGAGCTCACTGGGGCCCGAGGGGCTCTCAGGCAGAGCTGTGGATGGGCGCCCTGCCTGTGAGAGGGCAGTGCCAGCCAACCAGACCTCTGGGTGGCTCTGAGTAGCCCTGGAGTGGGTTGGGGAGACAGGACTGTGACCGCCCCTTGCCCAGGCCTGGATATGAACCAAGTACTTTGTGCCCAGCATCGGACGGTTGGCTCTTGATGGCACTGCCTGACCCTGCCTGGAAGGTGACTCTCAGCTCAGGAGGCCAGAGTTCAGGGGTCAAGGGTCTGTCTGGCTCAGGGGTACTAAGCCATGACTTTCGGACCCATAGCTTCTCCTAACCAGCATCCGACAGTTGCCACCACCCAGCGGGGGCACGGTGGGGCAGAGGCCTCACCACACACAGAGCCGGCCACGTCACGCCACACAACCGTGCCACGCCACAGGGCCACCTCTCCTCATGCTGCGGCCACGTCTCCTCCCGCAGGGAGCTCCCGCCCAGCCACGGTGCCTGACACCTCCTCCTCCGAAACAGGGGACCCTGGTCCTGTTGTCTCCGGCAACCTCAGTTCCATGTCCAGGTAAGCCCCGCTGACCCTCATGCTGTCCCTAAGCCGTGATGGCCTGTGTGGCCATCCTCCTGTGTGGACGCGAGCCCCAGAACTGGGGGTGTACCTCAGCCTCCGTGCTGCTGTGGATGGGCTTGTGAGGAGCACCCCATGGACCTGGACCCAGCCTGCTCAAGGTGAAAGTTCCAGGCTGGTTCCCCCCCCCCCCCACCTCTGTCCCTTCCTGTCTTCTGATGCAGCCGCCCTGGCTCAGTGACATTTGCCGGTATGGGTTGCATCTATACTTTGACATACATAAAAATATGGAAGCCAGTGCCAGGCATAGTGGGGATGCCTGTTAATTCTAGCGCTTGGCAGGCTGAGGCAGGAGGATCACTATGAGTTCAAGGCCAGCCTGGGCTCTAAGGTGGGCTCAAGGCCAGCCTGAACCTATCTCAAAAGAGGGAGGGGAGCCCAGCCACCCCCATGTTTGTTTCCTTCCCCAATAGCAGTCTAGGCTGGAGGCAGGGCTCAGGCAGGTCTCAGGGTTCAGGTAGCTGCTAGCAGGGTTGGCAGTGTGTGCCAGGGGTCCCCTGCCTGGGATAGGATACCCCCGGCTAGGCTGGCTGAATGCTTCCCTGGTGACGGCCTCGGGCCCCATCTTGTCCCCAGCGTGCCCATCCCCACGGCCCGCCTACTGGCCCCAGTCCTGGTGCTCCTGTCCCTCCTGCTGGCCACAGGTCTCATTGCCCTAGGCACCCACATGCTCCGGGGCCGGAAGTCAGGTGAGTGGGGCCTGGCAGAGGGTAGAGGGAGCCGCACCTGGGACGGGGGCTCCAGGGGTCTCAGCCTCCACCCGTATGTCCCCCTGACCTGGCAAGGCCTTGTCCCCTCCTCAGGTCCAGCTCTGTGTACAGGGCCCGGCTGGGGTGCAGGATGAGCTCAGGACTCGCCCTGGGGACTGCAAGGCACCAGGCCCCTTCCCGATCCTGTGCGTTCAGCTGTGTGACCACCCTGAGCCTCAGTTTCCCCAAATGGGAACAAGTTGCACACCATGTGTCATTTAAAATCTTCTAGCTGGGCATGGTGGCACATGCCTATAAGAAGGATCACCATGAGGGAGACCCTGTCTCGAAAAAAAAAAAAATCTCATATTTACATTTTAGAACTACTAAAGTTTTACAATCTAGTTCATTTAACTCAGCGTATCCAAAACATTATCAACTCAACAGAGTCAACATGAAGTGGGGTGGCTGGGAGAGCTGCATCCCCAGACTTTTTATGTTTTTATTTTCACAAAAGTTTTCAGTAAGTCAACACATTGCCTGAGGTGCCTTAGATAGGCAGTTCTCCTGCCTCAGCCTTCCAGAGTGCTGGAATTATAGGCATTTCCCATCATGCCTAGCTAACAGGAAATTATTAATAAAAGCCAGGCCTGGAGGTACAGACCTGTAGTCCCAGCTATTCAGGAGGCTGAGGCAGAATAATCTCTTGAGGCTAGGAGGTTGAGCCCAGCCTGGGCAGCACAGTGAGACTGTGTCTCAGAAGTACCTAGCCAAGGGCTGGCGAGATTAGCTTAGCAGACTAAAGCGTCTGCTTAGGCAAGCTTAGGCAAGCTTAGGCAAGCTCAGGGACCGCAGTTCAATCCCCGGCACCGCATGCCATGCCAGCCCCACCCCCAGGGTGACTGAGCTGGCCACAAAAAAAGAAGAAAAAGAAGGACCCAGTGAGGTACGATCTGTGGCCTACGGAGCCGCCTCTCTCCTGCCAGGCTGGGCACACTGCGACCTGCAGGTGCCTGTTCTGGTGTCCGCTGGCTCCCACGCTGGCCAGCACAGACTGCAAGGATGAACGAGGCCAGGGTGCCCAGAGCTGCCAGGGACTGGACACGATTCTGAGGCTACAGAGGCTTCTCAAACCCTCCCAGGGAGGAAACTGAGGCACGGAGCAGCCCAGTTACTTGTCCTGAATTTGCAGGGCTCTGCAGTAACAGAGGGGAAGGTGATGTCCCCATGAGGGACCCCAGGGAAAAATGTCAGCTCTCCCTACGTTCCCTGGTCCCTCAGAGGCGACAGGGCCAGCACCTTCCTGCTTATGGTCCCAAAGCCACTTTGGTCCCCATGGCCGCAGACACGTCTTCTCGCCAAGTTAGAAATGCACCATCTCCCTGGGATTGGGAGTGGAGGCACATCTATAATTCTAGAACATGGGAGATTGAGGCAGGAGGATGGCAAGTTCAAGGCCAGTCTAGACTCTAGCAAAACCCTGTGTCAGAAAAAGCCTAAGGCGAACAAAATCAATAAGGCCCCTGTCCCGAACACTGGATTGCAAGCTGCATTTTAAGAAAACAGTGAATCCCTGATAACCTACTGAAATGGGCATAGGAGGTTCCAGCCCTGTCCCTTTGTGCCGTGGCAGCTCTTGGTGGCCAGAGCAAAGCCCCCGAGATCCCCCCAGCCTCCCCCAGAGTGCTCCCCTCCTGGTGGCCCTGGCTCCTGGGTGGGCACTGCAACCAAGGCAGCATGTGGGATCCCCAGCTGAGCCTGGGTGAGGACCCACACTGGGAAGACTGCTCAGCTTTACCCGCATCCTACTGGGTTTCTTTCAGCTCTGCTGGCCTCGGGGACACAGCAGGATGAGAAAGTCCACCTCCCTACTATGGTAAGGATCCCCGAAGTGGAGGCCAGACAGGGCACTTGTCACCTGCTGGCCACCGCACCAGGCACAAGTGGGGGGAACTCCTGGGCCTGGCACCCTCGTATCCCCTAGAGAAGCAACGGCAGCTTTGAGGCTGTCTGCCCAGCCTTTTTCTTGGTTCTCTGCAAACCCGGCAACTTGCAGTACCTGGGGTCAGGAAGCTGTTAGAAATGCGCTCTCCAGGCTAGGGGTAGGGCGCACACCTGTCACCCCAGCACTCTGGGAGGCTCAGTCAGGAGGACCCCAAGTTTGAGTCCAGCTTGGGCACTTTAGTGGCTCAGAGAAACCCTGTCTCAAAACTAAAAGGCCTGGGGGCGGAGCCAGTGCAAAGGCCCTGGGTTCAGTTGCCCAGTGCTGAAAGGTGGGCAGGAGGAGGAGAGGAGGGGGAGGTGCCTGGGACCGGCTCTGGCCCCAGACCCCTCCAGGGCTGTATCCCAGGCACTCTTGTGACACCTAGACTCTCTGCTTTTGCAAAAGGGGAAACTGAGCTCATCGTGGGAGTGGTGCTGCCTGCGTCACACAGAGCAGGAGCCCACGGGAGGCAGGCGGGGGCTTGGTCCCATTAGCTCTCTGGGTACCTGAGCTCCGTCAGCTCTGGGACCTGGGTGATGGCGGTACTTGGGAGACCTATACCCGGTTCCCTGGATGGGCTCCCAGCCACTCCTGCACAGGAAGGGGGCGCAGTGTCGGGGCAGGAAGCCGTGGCCCCACCTGCCTCGCTGCCCCTGGACCCCAAGCCCAGGCAGGAAAGGGGGACTGCCATCCCCTTCTTTCCTGGCGCCACTGAAGACAAAAGACTCCCTGGGTCCCCGGAGAGGGTGGTGAGATATCAGCTCCCTCCAGGCAGGAAGCAGCCGCTATCTCAGGAAGCCAAGGACAAGGCTAAAGGTGGCCAGGGAGCGAGGGAGAAGCCGTCAAGGCAGCAGCCAAGGCCTAGGGCGGCTGCCATGGAGCCGCCAGCCAGGACCCGGCCGCAGGTCCCCTCTGTGCCGGAGCCTCCCCTCCTGCTGCTGCTGCGCCGTGGCTAGCTCCCCCACCCCCCAGTTGTCCTCCGAACTCTGCCTCCCTTGTAGCCACTGATGAACAGCTGGGTACCTAAGGATGCCATGGTCACCCCTCCCGGACACCCCAAGCCCCTTGCCAGCTCCTTCCCAGGCTCCACCATGGAGTTCCACTGCCCGAGCCAGGTAGGAGAAGGTGGGGTCCACTGGATGGGCCGGGCTCCTCACCCCTCAGCCCCAGCAGCTGGTGCTCAGGGCCTGGTCACCCCAAGGCCGGGCTCTTGACCTCTGCTGTTTATCCAGAAGACATATTTATTTATTTATTTATTTATTTATTTATTTATTTATTTATTTATGCTTTTTCGCCTTTGGAGACAGGGTCTCACTGTGCAGCTCAGGCTGGTCTCAAATTCCCAGCAATCCTTTTGCCTCGGCCTCCCAGGTGCTGGGACAACAGGCATGTGCCGCCACGCCAGGCCAAAACTTATTATTTTGGTTTTTTGAGACAAGGTCTCACTGTGTAGTTCAGGTTGGCCTTGAACTCCTGGTGATCTTCCTGCCTCAGCCTCCTGAGTGCTGCTACTGCAGGCTGCTGGGAGCTGCCAAAAGAGCCCTGGACTGCAGGGGCCCCAGATGGGTTTGGGGAGCCTAAGACGGGCGATGTAAGAGGAGCAAGGGGCAGGAGTCAAAGCCAGGGTCTTGGGGAGAAACTGTGTCCCTGCACCCCCAGGACGTGATGGAGGCTGGGGCTTGGGGGACAGTGGGCTGAGCACAGCCGCTCCCTGGAGTCCCCACCGTCACCCCAACTCTACATGTCGTCCCTCCAGGCGCAAGGACAGGAGGAAGCCCCGTCCCAGGGCCCCGAGGCGGAATCGGCCCCTGCACAGTAGCTAGCAGCAGGGGAACTCAGGCATCCGGAGTTCACCTCAGATAGCTGCGGACGCCGGAGCTGCCGGGCAGCTGACCCCGCTTGCATGCTTGCCGGCCCCCGCCTGCCGCCCCCCTCCGCCCCAGGCTCCTGGGGCCTCTGCTCCCAGCAGCATCCCTGGAACTTTTTATTACTTTGAGGCAGGGTCTTGCGAAATGGCTACACTGACCAGGCTGGGCCTGAACTTACAGTCCTCCTGCCTCAGCCTCCCAAAGGGCTGGGATCACGCTGGGCACCGGACTCCCCTCTGTGTGGCCCCCGAGTGCCTGAGAGACCAGAACACAGCCGTGCGCCCTCCCTGGGCAGGCGGCGCGCAGCAGTGGCCGAATGTCTCCCCTCTGGGAAACCCCTGTGCCTGGAACCCTCACCTGCCTTCTGCCCTCCAGGGACTGGGGAACAGCACAGGGTGAGCCCCTCACCCTCCACAGGATGAGGCTGTGAACCCCACACCTGGGCTTGGGGACACTGAGCCCCAGTAAGACTCCCAGGTCCATCTCCAGTTTGGGCCAGGACTCTACCGAGTGCATGTCTCCACCCTGGCCAGGGAACCCCGGACTGCCAGCTGGGGGGGTGGGGGGATGCTGGGGCCCAGTAGCTTTCTGGGGCAGGGATGAAGGAGGACCAGAGTCCATGCCCTGGAAGGTAGCGTCGAGGAGCAGAGCATATATGGGGAGGGGCTGGAAAGATAGCACAGGGGCACAAGTGCCTGCCTGGCAAGTGCAAGGTCCTGAGTTCGATCCCTGGTTCCACAAATTAAAAAAAAAAAAAAAA
>PVKN010035306.1:0-11656 GCA_004027915.1 Capromys pilorides | reverse complement strand
TTTACCTTTCAGTAATATTAATTGTTACAGTGGCTTGGTTCTTAAAATGCCTACTTGCATCCTCTTTTCTTAACAGTTTAAAAATTTTGTAGAGAATAAAAATAATAACAGAAATGACAGAATTGCACTCAATACGGTGCTAGGTACTCAACACTGGTTGCTATATTGCACATTGTGGTCTTGAAACTAGTTGTTCAGATTACCAGATATAAACAGGCAAAATTGGTCACAAAATTAAAAAGGAAGAAATAACTAAAAGTAATTGAGTATTAACTGTTCTTTTCAACAGACCGATAGAATTTAGCAGTATGATTATCCTGCCAGCCTATGTATAAATGTATACGTCACTTTCTTCTTCCTCTTTTACCTCCCTCCTTTCCTTCATCCCAGCTGCTCCTTCTCTGTGAGCAGTTTCTATCCCTTTTACAGTGTCTCTTGTGCCTGTCAGATTTTATTTACTCCTTCAGTTCTTGCAAGAGGGACACAATGTGATATTTATGCATGCAGGTCTTATTTATTCGATTTTCATTTTTTCTTTTTTCTTTTTGTGGTACCAAGCGTGTGTGTTTACACCACCGTGCTATGTCCCTGGCCCTAATTTTTATTTTGAACAGGATTTATTTCCAGTAATTTCTATGTTCTTGGAAAAATCTAAATTATAATACAGATAACTTCCATCTATACCTCTCTTTCCACGTTCCCTATTGTTAATATCTTGTACTGGGGCAATGTGCTTATCACAACTGATGAACATCATCAATGTAGGGCTATTAACTAAAGCTCATAACTTACCAGAGGGTTCTCTCCTTTTACTGTGTAGTGTTACTCATTTTACTAAATTTATAATAGCAAATATCAATCATTAAAATATCATATGTAGTATTCTCTCTGACCTAAGTATACCATGCCCTATACAGCACTTATCCTTACTGGGAAACAGGCCTTATTAAACAAATTAAAAATAAAAATCTATTCACCTTATAAAACAATTTTTAATTAAAGTACTTTACCATACATGCAAGATCCTCATTACACTTGGAAGTTACTCCTACAGCACTCAACCTATGTGTGTTGATTACTTGTAATTTTCCTGAAGAAATAATATCTAGGGCCAATTGTTAACCAGTAATTGAAATATTTAATTCCTTATGAATTAACCTTAAGTACATAAAAAGAGACTGCAAATGTGGACACAAAGAATGACAAACAGCCACACAGATTATCTTGGGGGGGTGGTGATAAATACTAACAAAAATTAAAGTAAAATAGTGGCATGGAAAGTAATTAACTTAGCTGAGAATGAGTCTGAAGGGAGATGATAGCTGAATATGGACTGAAATCGTAGTCGGAGCGAAAGACAGTGGTGGCTATGTAAGAGGGGCATTGCTGACTGGTTGCTCCCTCTGCAAAGATTTCCATTCATATTTCTCCTTTTGCTGACACATTTGATAAATGCTAGAGATGAAAATATAAGCAAAAGAGTTACTATCTTGAACTTTAGAATAATGAATATATTTTATTATGTTGCTCATCAATTCATTAAGCATTAAACCAATATAAATGAAAAATTATCATTCTTTGATTGAATTATTATTGTCTGTCACACAAAGCCAGAAACATGTGTAACTTATCAAAAGCTCAGAGGAGCTAAATTTATATAACAGCATTTTCAACAAGAAGGAGATTAATTTATTTGAAACTATTCTTTATCTCCTGGTATTTAAGTAATTTCCAAATGTTCATTGGAAGTTTATTAAAGAGTTATGTAGTTTCAGTACTGAGATGAATTCTCTGCACACACTATTTTCTTCTTGGAATCTTTTTTCCTTATTGTTCTTTCCTTCCCGTCCTAGATGGAGGCTGCCTTCCCAACCCATCTGAGGGGTACACAAGAGAAGTAGCAGAGGCAGGGAGAGGCTGGCTGGTTGAGGAGCGAGGTTTGTGGTGAGAACAGTTAGCAGAGGATCCCTCAACGCAGAAGAACAAGTGATTGAATTTTCAACTCTGCATATGAAATGACTCACTAAGAAGTAGTCCTAAAGTTAGGGGCACAGGAACTGGAGGAGTAAAGGCTGTTTCTATGATGTTTTGTGGATTATGAAAGTATTGTATAAAATTTGGCTTCTTCATGGAAAACACCACTCTATAAGAATTTGGTACTATAAACTGTTACTTAAGCGGGTTCCTACAGCTGCAGACTGATTAAAACCCAGCAGGTAAAACTATAATAAACAAACACCTCATGCTGCTGGAACAGGTGTCTTATCTTCATTTAGAAACCGAATGAAATGAGAAGATGCGGAGGGGTTAGAAGAGACCATTGCCTGGATTACCAGGGACCTGGCATCTGCGGTTCATTGCTGTGTGTCCTTGAACTGTGTGCTGCGGGTTTTGCCTTGCCGAGCTAGCTGATGATGCTCCCAAGATTAAACTTCAGTACAATTAAGAAGACCTGTATCTTCTCCTGGTAGGATTCCTCATTCTCATCATTGACATTTTCCCCTTGTTTGATTGTTGACCTCTCCTCACCCTGCACTACTTAAAAAAAATCAATTACAGCACACCAGTCATTGAGAAGTGTCTGTTTTACCTACAAAAAACAAGTAAACAGAAGCTATATACCAAATAAAGAACACAATAAAATGCATAGTATATTATGGAATTTAATGAGAGAATTTTAAATAGTATTGTGTGGTATGATACGAAATTGTTTTCTACTGCATTCTCTTTGCTATTGAATTTTTTTTTTGTTGTTGTTATTTTTCTTATCTATTGGAGCACATTTAACATTTACTAAGAAGAAAAAAATCGTACTCCCATCATTTCAAAGATTTCTGGCTTCTTTTATTTTACTTGAAAATGCAAATGTAAACTCAATGTAGTGATTTTACTCCTCCTGTGAGGAGGAGTAATTGGTGGAGGATCAAGCAATCTTAAGATGCTTCTCCCGCTTTTCTCTCCACCCTCTTGCTTAATTGTGTAATCTGCACTATATCATTGGTATTATTATAAGATCAAATAAAAATATGAAATGATTTAATTATTTCAAGCTTCCATATGAATATAATAGAAAGCTGCAATAGCAGTTTTGCTGAAAAGTTTGTAGGAAATAAACACCTTTCAAAATAAGTCGTTGGATTCCTGTTGTGGACTTGCAAAAGCAGATAAAAGAAGCTTTTATGACTCATAAAACGCTCACAGGGGTTAAGGGTTAAGAAAAGAGAGCTGTTAAGAGACTACTTTGAAAACTATTTATGCCCTCCAATGTTGGGATCATGGTGAGTGTATGTGAGATTCCGTAGTCACCCCCAGGAAGCTGGCAAAGGCAAAACACAGCTAGGAGGTTTTTTTAAGAGCAGAGCAAAGGAGAAGCGGCTGACTTGAGCAACTTGTGCACCGGAACTCTGTCAGAGAAGAATGTGGAGGGCCTACCTTTGTCCATATTGGGCTATGATCAATGACAAAGAGCCACAGAGCTGCTTAGATCTTGTACCTGAGGTCCTCCCAGTGAGATATTTTTGTATAGTCATTGTGGGGCTATTACAAAAAAGACATCAGCTTGACACTTTCAGTCACTGATGAAGGTAGAATTTCATTCTTTCTCATAAAAGTGCAAGCAGGTAGAAGGGACTTTCTTCTAACACTGTAGTGACTCAGAGGCCCAAGGGCCTACTGCATGGCTGCCATAGGAAGGATTTGCTCTTCTTCAGCTGGCTCCTGGAAAAGACACATTTACTCCAGTTTGAGCTACAGATGATGTCTACATTCCCAGCATAGATGCAAGGAAGCTGGTTCAAACTACTTGTCTGCCCTAAGAAAGGGGAACTGGTCTCTTTGGTGGTTTAATCATCTACATCTTCCACAATGAGCAGTAAGTTAGTAAGAGTTTTATTTCTGGATACTTGTGGGTTGGTGAACATAGGATCATATGTTTGTAGGAAGGAGGCCCTCATTTTCATTAACAAATAACCTAGGAAGCGTTCTGTAAGCAGACATGTAAGTAGATTTCTAAGGAATTCAATATTTCACTCATGAAGTACAGTGTCAGAATAAAAATGTTTTAGAGCTAAAGGAAATATCTATGATGGCAATAGTCAAGCCATCCTCTTTTGAGTCTTTTAACAGTTTTCCTCTTCTACTTTTTCAACCTCATCACTGGAGGTAAAAGTGATAAATTGCAAAACAGAGACAAAGAAGAATAAACAGAATAAATAAAAGTGAAGAGAGAAAAGGAGCCTGTCCCAGCCTGCTGGCACAACTATCCTACAGCCTTCTCTCAATAGAAAGCAAGAATATATTTTGCATTATTTTATTTTTAACCCATGATTCATTTTAATTTACTATAAATATTATTAAACAACACCTGGATGACTACCTAGAAAATGTGAATGCCAGAAAGTAAAACAAATTGTAACATGAATGTTCACTATTGCACTTTAATTTTAGTCAGTAACATGGGGAAAATCTGAAGAAGCAATGACGAAATTCTTGAGTTATGATTATATCCTTTGCATTGTGCTTGTTCAAGTTGGGCTTGGCATAAACAAAATGTATTGACTACGTGGGGCAAATCCTTAGTGAGTAGATGAAGAGAAAAATTAAGCTGATCACTTTTCTGAGAATTGATCTCTGGGCAGGCAGTAGTCAACAACTGTAAGAAATTATTTTTGAGCACACTTTTCCTCTTCAGTGCAAAGTGAACCCAATTTAATTTGTATTACTTTTGGAAAATCTCAGAACCACTGAAAATAATCAAACTAGAGAAAGTTAGGAGTTACTAGAAAACTGAGGGTTTCCTGACACCTCCTTTTTCCCAGGTGGAACCAATCAAACATTTTCCTTATGTCCTATACCTGACACACGTATTTTCCTGCTATTAGACTTGAGTGTGTTTGGGACAGATTTCAAATTCTCTTTAAACAATATTTGATATATGGGGGGGGCAAATATATAGAAAATTCAATGGTTTCACAATGAAGGTGAACACTGAAGTTTTATAGTGAGGTGCTGAAATTGTCTCTTTTTCTTTTAATGAATTACCTTTCTCTTAAATGGAATAGTGGAGATTCAGTTAATTGAGGATTTTTTTACACCTTCAATTCCTTTTAATCAAATTTTAATGAATATAGACACAGAAAGTAGATGCAGACCTTGACAAGGTGCCTGTCTTGATATTATAATGAACAATAACAAGTTTGAAAATCCCAGTAGTACAGACCTACATAACTAAGAATTCATATTTCTTTCTCCTATACATGCCAACCTGAAAGTGATAAGAGGACTACCATGGAGTCAAACAACAGCAAGAAAGGAAGTAGTTCAAGGAGGAATATTCTTTCTGAGGAGGTACTGAGCCTTTGAAAGGGAAGTTGACAGTGGGTCTCCCCTGAACTCAAAGCAACTTTCTGTGTGTTTATATCTTCTCTTCTAGTTTTTAAACTCTGTGCTGTCATTTGACTTCAGAGTCAAATTATGAAAAATATTCGCTGATTTTTCTTCACTGAAACATGAAAACAATACACAGGTGTACATGCAGAGCAGTTTGAATAATTGCATTGTCGATTTCTGCTGATCTTTTGAAAGGAGCAGTGAGTGCTTAAAATGATTTTGTCTATTACTCTGATTTTTTCCTCTCTTGAATGTCTTATAATATCTTTTTTATTGTTTTGTCTTTTTTTCTTTAAATGTAACTTATGCATTTATGTCTAGTAATCTGAATAAGTAATTTGATGATAGCATCATATAGTACAACAACCATTGTTGAATTCCTATTACTTTATTTAGTGAATTTAATACTGCTTTTAATCTCTATTTTGTATTTTTAAAAATACAAATAGAAAAGCATGTTGTTATTAAATCCCATGTGTAAATTTTTCAAAAATTAAGAGTAAATAAATATTATTTAAGCATTCTGATACGCTCAGAAGAAAGCAGCTTAGAATAAACTCTAACTTCAGCCTCAGTTGCCATTGCCAACCTAAGTAACGATCTTAGGGAAGCAGTTTGTACATTAGTGACAAAGGATGAATTGAAACGAGAAGTATATTATCAAGGTGTTAAATTAACTATAAAGTAATCTTAGTGCTTTTAAACGTCCAGAGTCTTTCTGTTAAATGTGAAAGGAAATTGAATGCAATACGCTTAACAGTTTTGCATATTCTTCCTTTGTCTTGGGGGGTCACCAAATCTATTTCTGCTGGCCAGTTTTCTTCCTATTAGATAGCACATCAGAGTGTATGCCTTGTTATATTTTTTTGATGCTGGACGCTTATGACATGCTGGACTTTTAGTGCTTGAGGCTGTTCCTAGCACCCTCGCTAATTACATTTAAATAGAATCTGTTCCTATAAAATAGCAAGTCTGAATTTTTAGAGTACAACAGTTGAAACAACATTGATATAAATGTACTAGGAATGAAGTTGAACTCAAAGCCCATCCAGCCAAGTATAACACTCCAACTGAAAAGCAATTAATTCTTCCACATTTTCCAGGGGGCATAATTCAGGTTTTCATATTGTCAGCTACCTTATATATTTCTTGCTTGTAACATGTTGCAAATTCATCACTGGTCAGTACACTTTCAAATAGATAACCTCAGCAATTTAAATGCTAACATATTAAACTTCGTTGCTCTTGCTCAGTGATGTAAAAAGCAAAATTTTACATTTTTCATCCACCTCTCTGCAAGCAGTACTCAGAATCTGGCTTGTCTGTGACTTTATGCCATTGTTTTCTTTGAGTCTAAATTTATGGTCCAATGACAGGGAAGACTCGTATTGTGGAAACTATTTGAGAAGGAGTGAAAGAGAGAATCGAAAGATGTGGACTTTAATGAATTGTTTCCTAGTTTCCACACCCATTTAGGTGGGTCAGTTAAATTTTGCTTAAGCCATGTTTTTATTATTCATAAGATGAAAATTTAAATAGTTTTACAATTTCCAGAAAATTAAACAGCTGTTTTATTATTATTATTAATTTCTGTTAGTTTTCTTTTATTGAAGTATAACTTCCTGTAGTAGAAATGCTCAAGTCTTAAATGCATAGGCCAGGGAATGTTTCAATATGCATGGACTTGAGTGACTACCACATCAAAGGATAGGTTTCCAGCCCCCAGCATGCTGGCGTTTTCCCACTGAGCCCATATTCCTCACTGCTCTCTGGACTTCTGACATGATAGTTTCATTTTTTCTGCTTTTGAACTTTATGCAAATGAAATGATTAGTAGATGACTTGTTTTGAAGATTTTCTTCACTTCAGCAGTATATCTTCAAAAGTTACCCATAGGGTCATGAGTAGCATTATTTTATAATTTTTTGTTGGTTTATATCTCATTTTTGTGCAAGCAACTCAACTGTATTTTATAGTTTATTTTTGTTTTTGTTTCTTTCTGTGTTTAGGACAGGGTCTATAGAGTCTATAGGATCTCAATACATACATTGGACTCATAGTGACTCTCCTGATTTCAGCCTCCCAAGCACTGGGATTATAAGCACACGACACCATGTCCACTCTCAATTGCCACCTCAGTGCACCCTGTAGGTGGGACTAGCACAGCATGTCGGGGACAGAACCCTGGCCACTGAGCTCTGCTGAAGTAGGCACTTTAGTCCACTGAGCTATCTAGCCAGCCCTACAAAAACTGTTAACAATACCAATGTTCATCTGTAAAGAATTTTAAAGAATTTCATTGTAGCTATGTTTGTTCTACATTATCTGTCCCCTGACCACTTTTCTGAGATTTTTTCAATTCTAAGAAATAATCTGAATAACCAGAATAGCTCTATGATGTGACTCATTTTCTTCACAAAATGTCAAGAACAGTAGAAAATGTTACATACTTAATTTTTTTAAAAAAAAGTTCTAAAAATATATATACCCAACTCTATCATTAGTTATAAGAAAGCTAAGAATTTGGAAGTGAATTTTATAATTGAAAGTTTAAAACACATTTTTGTGCTAACATGAGGTTAAGTATCTGTCCATAATATATAAATGCTAATCATTTTCACTATTCTGAATCATACTGTTTACCATTTTCTCACCTAAAGACTTTCAGAAGTTTTTTAAAAATAATTTCATAAAACAATTTATATATTATTAAAAAGTTTACATTCATCCAGGCAGGAATGGTGGCACATGCCTATGACTTCAGCACCCAGGATGCTGAGCAGGAGGACTTGCTGTGAGTTTGAGGCCAGCCTTGGCTATGAAGTGAGGCAAATGCCAGTCTGAAGTGCATATTGAAATCCTGTCTCAAAAAGACAAAACTAGGGCCAGCGAGATGGTTCAGCAGAGTAAGTGTCTGCTTAGGAAAGCGCAGGTAGCAGGGTCGCACCCCTGGCACTGACCCTGCCCCTGGGTACACTGAGCCAGCCACTGAGGTCAGGTGTTTTGGTGTGTGCCCATAATTAGCACTGGGGATGCTTAAAACAAGAGGATCACTATGAGTCCAAGCTGCACAGTGAGACTCTGTGCCAAATATATTTTAAAAATAAATAAATAAATATTCCTTTAAGAACAATAATTTTTTTCTACAAGGATTACACCTAATTGTAGCTTCTATCTGTTATGAGCATTTATTCAGTAGTTAGGAGTTCACAGGACCTACTGAGGAGATGGAACACTTTAATGAAAATAGAAGGCTCTATGGCTTGAAATCTCTTCATATATTTGGCCTCCAAATTAAATAACTTGTAGCAAAAGTTGCATAGTTTTTTTCACTCATTTACTATATTTCTGTAATGACAATCATAACCACAAATCATGACCAAAACAAGAGTAGAAAAAAATGCTCATGTTTTTCACACAAACATAATAAAAATTATAATTAAATTTACATTTAATATATTTGGTATACAATAAAGATTTAACTGGGTGACAAGCAGATTGAGCTGAACCACACCCTGAGTGTCGAAAAATATGTAGATGTCCCCCTTGTGAGACAACAGAGACCCCATGTGAAGTTAAGCAAGTCTCTTGTGTTGGATGCCTGGGTAATAGGAGTGTCAAGTCACATCAAAACTTTGCTAAGGATGTTCTGGGACTGATAAAGAAACAAGAACTAAATTGGTTGTAATAATTAATTCTATAGCTCTGTTGGAGCTATAGAAATCCCCCAGAGATTGAATTTGGGGAATGCTTGATCAAGGAGCAGCTGAAATATAATAACTAGGGAAGAATTCATTAGCCTGGGGACACTTTCTCATGATATAAGACATAAATACACACCAGATAAGAAAGCCAAGAAGCTTCCTGTGGTGAGGAATATTTCTTCCAAAGCAAAAGATGAAGGGTTGTACAATGAATACCCAATATAGAAAAGTGAGGATAGTGTGTGCTAGCTCTTGTGGAGGAATCACGTTCAACTTCTAAGGATCATATTCTTCCTCTGGGAACCAGGTCACTGCCTTAACACATATACCAGCTAGCATGGAAATACTAGCTTTGAGTGCGTATGAAAAAGGAAGAGCTCTGTGACCTCTCCCTAATCTGGCATTATGACCAAATTATCTTACAAGTATTTTGGTTTTAAGGGTATCTAAGATGAGCATAGGTGTCACCTCAAATGTGTGACAGGCCCAAGTGAAAAATACTAATAGCAGATTTATTGGTAATGCCTGAAATGTTCTCTGATAAGCATACTTCAAAGGAAATATTGAGAAAGAATGGCATCTAGTCACAGAATTTAATATATACACTATGATGTAAGCTTTTACATAACTTTGTGTTCTCAAGAAACAGAAGCATTGGAATCCAAGGGGTGAAAGTTGTGATTGTTTTGACTGTTATGCTCAAGGACATTCTAAAGAAACTTGTGATTTCTCTCTCCAGGCCTCTAGGGTCTGCATGCTAGATGGTCTTGTCCCCAAGTATAGCTCAGTTGTCAGGAGACAAGATAAAATTTCCAGAGCCAGGGAAATAGCTCAGCAACATAAGTACCTGCCTGGCAGGCTCAAGTTCCCAAGTTCAATTCCCACTACAAAATAAAATAAAGAAAAAAGATTTCCAATGTACAAGTCTCAACTGCCGCCATAACACTTTGGATTTCTGTTTTTGTGGTAAAGGACCATTAGATGAAAAACAGAGTTGTCATGTGGTTAGTTGTAATTAGCAACACTGAGAAGTGAGGTTCGGGAGAGTGTTTTATTTTAATGGGTCAAGATTTATACACATGCAGCACAGGTGAACCCTGTGGTGTCTTTATGATCACTGCCGTATTGTAATTGTGGATAAAATAATGCAATAACCCTGGCTCAAATAGGCACTGTGAATTGAACAGCTGTGTTCACTCACCTTTCCATGTGGGAACCTTAATTCCTAGTGTAAATAAATTAGGAGGCAGAGTCATGATCATGGGTCTCACATGAAAGGGAAAAATGCCCACACAGATAAACACAAAGAGGTGCCCTCCCACTCTGCCTTGTGGAGGATCCAACAGGATGTTACCCTCACATAAAGCAGGAAAAAGACCTTTAAAGAACCTAACACTGCTGACACCCTGACCACAGACACCTAACATCTAGAACTATGAGAAACAAATTCTGGTTAAGACACCTACCCATGACTATCAAACATCTCAGACTTAACTTGGAGTTGGTATTATTATCTATCGATCATTGATAGATAAATCTATAGTAAATCTAATAAGTCTAATAAATCTCTATAGAATGTGATAAAAGCAGGCCCACATTTTTACACAGAAATTTAGAAATCTAGTAATATACAAAATTGTAGCTTCTCAATCATATGATATTTTTCCTAGTCTTCACAGGTGGAAACAGCACATGCCCTACCCATATATCACGTACAGTGATCACGCAGTGTATTGCTTCCCTGTCTTTATGTGGGACGTGCTTGACATCTAAATGCTCTTGCTGTTTTGTCATGAGCTTCTTATTATGCAATGTGTAATTATTAGAAACACAAAATACCATTTTAATTTTTATGTTTAAAAGAGAATATAAAATATTAATAATGAAAAACTACAAATGATCAAGCATTTCACTAAAGAAAATAATATAAATTCAACAGTATTTGTTATATAGCATAGTGTTCTCTTTGACTTAATTGTCTCGATTACCAGATACATGCATGTAAAATTGGAAAAATGAGAAAAAAATGTTACAAGAATTTAAAAAGAAAGAAGGAAAAAATTAAAAAGAAATGGCTTTAACAGCCCCTTTCCATAGACCAGCAGACATCAGCAATACAGTTATCCAAGCCATGTTGCATAGATACACAGATATGCCTCCTTCTCTCTTCCCTTCCTCTCCTGTCCTTCTCACCATCTCAGTAGTTCATTCCTTTTGAATAGATTCATCCCCTTTTCCCAGTATCTATAGGAACATAAAGTAGCAAAAAAATGAAATATTAAAGTTTTAATATGTATTGCACATTTAGAAAAAAAACACATCTTTATTGTGGGATTTAAGAGGACATATATTTTGTTATCAAAATAATGATATAAAATAAATAATGAAAAATTTAAAATTAAATATTTACCTTTAAAAAAAAAAAGACACCCACCCATGCGATGCTGTGTTGTTGTGGGAACTTGAACTCACTGAAAGGGAAGCTTGTGATAATCCAGTACTCAAGGAGCTCAGAAGGGAAGCCAGGAAACAATGAGTGAGCTTTAGAACCTGGGACATAACGC
>PVKN010035305.1:0-11648 GCA_004027915.1 Capromys pilorides | reverse complement strand
TGCCTGTCATCACCCTGCCAGCTGCCAGTCAGCCTGGTGGCCACGTCAACCTTCAGTCAGCTTACCCATCCTTAGCCACATTTGCCACCTGGTCAACTCCTGTGCTGTGGATACCTCGGTAATGCGAGTGACTGCAGGAGAGCCTAGAAAGCATAAATCAGGACGTGCAGGATGGGAACGTAAAACACCAAAGACGGCCAAACGAGCGCACAGAGACAGGCCTTCCTTCCGGTGATGACAAAAAGTCATTTAAATAATATCTCTGCTTAAACAAGATTTTCTCTTTTTTTCTTTTTTCTTTTTCTGCAGCTATTTATTTATTTGATACAGGGTCCCCTCGCTACATAGCTCAGGCTTGCACTGATCCTCCTGTCTCAGCTGCCCCAGTGCTGGGATTGCAGGCATGCACCACCAGGGCCCGTTTCAGGGCTGGGACAGCACATCTGGGGTTCCAGGGCTGGCGTGCATGCCATACCGGGGATCAAACTAAGTGCCGGGCAGGCACTTAGACCGCTGAGCTATCTCCCCAGCCCTACACAAGGTTTTCAAATGATTATTTAATTACAAAACAACAGGTGTGGGGGACACCTGGGTGACTCTCCTTGAAAGAGGAGCAGCCGTCTCTGTCTTGGCTGAGCCCGACCCTACGTCCACACCTTGATGGACTCAGGGCTGGCCAGGACTTTTCTTCATCCCTGCTGTTTTCTTCAAGCTGTCTAGCTGCGGTACTGGTGGCAGTCTTTAAAGACAGTGGGTGCACTTCCCCAGAGCCACCTGTTGCTCCCTGGTGTGAGCCCAGAGGAGGAGGAGAAAGAGCCAAAGCGCTGCTCTGTGTGCTGGGATCACCTCTAGGTGGAGGCTGTGACTTCCTGGGGCTTGAAGGATTACCCATCGGAGCTGACGCACCAACTCAAACTATTAGACACAATCTCAGCTGTGTTATGCAGCTGACTCTCCCTGCACATCCTTCTCTCTGGTATCACAGAGGCGAATGCAGCCTCCTCCCGAGCCCAGCACTCAGTACTCACCCACTTCCAGCCGGTCTCCCAGTCACTCACCCTCAAGCCACTCCCTTCTTCATAAATAAACAAAACCTGTTTGGCCTTGGGTTGAGGCCTTTGTTCCCGATAGCCAGCATCGTGGCTGGAGTTAGGATCCCTTGGCGCCCCATTGTAACCTAACTGGCGTTTCAGGAAACGGAGTGTAATAGGCGGAGCCTAGGGACAGCTGCGGTATGACAGCCTCACCTGTAGGCTCTCTGTTTGTTGCTTTCTCCCTTTTGATGCTATTGATTGACCCCTAAATGAACCCTATGATGGGAGAGGGATGGAAGCTAATAAAGGTCATGGTTACACATGTGGCCCTCTTTTTGCTAAGGTGATTGATGGCGCACGAGATCACACTGACTATCCTAAATAAAGCTGACTTGTTTCAGAGGTTCTTTGCTCACTGAGAGTGGAACCTCAGTGGGTCCTCTGAACCACCTTCATCGGGTCTTCTCGTCGCTCCATTCGGCTCCGACACATAGCTTTACAACACCCTATAACTACACATAGGCCTCAATGTCTTTATTCTCGTTGTGGGTTCCACTGGGTGTGGTAGATTGGGATTAATTTAATGGGCTTCCAATAATTTATCCATGGGATTGCAAATATAAACTTCTTACACTGGGATGGGGTCCAAGAAGGACTCTCTATGAAAAGGTCCTAAAAGTTACAAAGTATCAGTTGCTACATCCGAATCCAGTCGGCTTCCTCAGGAACACAGCAGCAATTTGCGACTTTCAGAGCGCTGCATCTTTTCCCAAATAAGGACATGTCCAGTGACCGCATCCTCCTTCACTGTGCCTCAGAGACTAACCACATCACTTCTAGTGCTGAGCTAGTCTTCTTTCTGCCACTGTGACAGATACCCGAGAGAGTCAGTGTCCGAAGAGGGAAGGCTTACGTGGCTCGAAGCTTTGGAGGCCTTGATTCATGGTCACCCGGCCCCTCTGCCTCAGGCCTGCTGTGTAGCAAAGCAGCAATCATGGCTGGAACACATGGTGGTGGAGGAATGTATCTTCTTCATGTACAGCAGCCAGGAAGCAACGAGAAAGAGAAAAGTTAGGGCCCCAGAGTGCCTTTAAATGGTACTGCCCTTGAGGACGTAACTTCCACCCCACCTCTTGGAGGATGCGCCCCCTCCCCGAGACACCAAGCTGCAGACCAAGCGTGGAACACCTTGGTCTTTGGGAAATGGTCAGCATCTAAACTGTAGCGAATTCTAAAAGCACCAGACGTGTTACACAAGAGGAAATAGCCACAGGATGAAAATAAGTGGGGTGCGTGCGCATGCATGGGGGGGAGGGGCGTGCGCATGCATGTGTGAGGTGCTGCAGATCAAACCCAGAGCCTGGTGCATATGAGGCAAGAGCTCTACCACTGAACCTCATCCCCAGCCCAAGAAGGGAAGGGGGGTCAGGAAAGGATGGATAAAGGATGTTGACAAAGCAACACAGGATGCGATTCTTCAGCCATCATGAAATTGGTTTTGCCTCTACCTTTCATAAATGTTCCCCCTCTAAATAAGTGAAGTAGGTTCATTAAAGATGAAAGAAACTGGTCGTTTATTAGCCCCTGAGCTTTAGACCATGAAATACTAAAATAATGTCCATTCGTGAGGTCAGAATAATAAGGATCCTGGTTGTACTTAAAATTATGTGGTTAAGGGCTGGCAAGATAGCTCAGTGGACTAAGTGCCTGCTTAGGCAAGTGCAGGGACCACGGTTCAATCCCCAGCACCACATACTGGCTTGGCCCCACCCCTGAGGCACACTGAGCTGGCCACAGAGGCCAGGTGTGGTGACGCACACCTATAATCCCAGCGCTGGAGAGGCTAATAGCAGGAGAGCACTATAGCTGCATAGTGAGACCCTGTACCAAATACACAAAAATGAAAAATAAAAATTATGTGGTTAATCCATTCTTCATCTCTTTTCTCCTGTTTGCTTGCTTGCTTATTTTTGAGGCAGAGCCTCACTGTGTAGCTCTGGCCTTGAACCCCTCATGTAGCCAGGATGGCGTCAAATGTGGAGTCCCCTGCTTCTGCTGTTCAAGTGCTGGGATTACCAGGGTGCGCCACCACACCCAGTTTCTTTCTTCTCTTATAATTTTATATAAAAATTGAGAGTGCCCTTCAAGGTACCTGAGATTTTGTAGGTGCTTCCTAGTCTGCCTTTAATTTCTTGGGAGTTTCTGTGCTCACCAATGTGACAGACATGTGCAGGGAGAGAAACGCGTGTTTTCATGCAACTTTCTTACAGGGTATCTCATTCGTTGTCATTTGCTTTCTCACCGATTATTTCTCAATTGCACAAAGGATGAGTTGACTGGAAAAAGCAAGGCTTTCTTTATAGTGGCATCCTTAGGTGGGAACTCTGTCCTGGGATATGCAAGGGTTGTAAAATCTTCCCTACACACACATACAATTGAGAGTCAGGCCCCAAAAATATACAAAGACAATTCCAGAAATTGAAGTTGAGACAAAAAAAATGGTTGTGTCCTTTTTACTGGTTCCCAGATGTGCATCCACCTGAGAAGACAGTTCTCCAGGTGATTCCCACAAGGAAGGAAAGAAGAAAACTAAGAATGGGATCAAGCCAAAGGACACGTTGGACCAAACTGGCTCCAAAATTACTGCTCCTGGACCCTGTTATGCCTCACGTCTAGACGTTCCCGACAGCTTCATGTGGTCTTGGTTGGGGCTTTTCAGAGGTGGCTGGATCTAGAGTGTGTGGTGCTGGAATTGAGGGTGTGTGGGTACTAATTTGCCCACTCATTGGCTTGGCATAGTTCTGGGTGTGGATAATGAGGAGGTCCACAGTGGGCATGAGGACCACCCACCCTAATGGTGTACAGCTAGCACACACTGTAAGAGACAGAAAGAGGCTGCTGCTGCTGGTGCTTGTTGCTTGATGTTGGCTATTTCCCAGGCCTTCCGCCTGCCCCACTTTGCCATGGGCTGTTTCCCCCTTGCCATGTCCCTCTGCCATGTGACACCCTGTCTTGGAGCCGGCTGACAGTGGATTGAAACCTCTACGAACCATGAGCTGCAATAGGCTTTCTGCATTTAGCAACAAAAAAACTAAAGCAAAACTTCAGACTCAGTCTTTCCACCAGTGATTGGGAGAGGGCCAAAGGGTGAGAAACAGTGGGGAAAAAAAGATTGTTTCATGTATAAGACAATCTTTTACTGAACCTGAAATAGCACAAAATATTGAGCACACACAACAACAAAAATAGTGGAAAAGTTAACTACTAGTTTTTGGAGCCAAATGATTTATGAAATAGAGATTAGAAACCAGAAAAAAAAAATACTAACATCTTTGGACCTTGGAGATGCCCATTTCCCACAAGTGGGTCAGAATTAGAGTTACTGAATATCTACACCAGTTAAGATGCAAAAGGTTCAAAAGATCATTGTTCCCATCCTAAGGTGAGAAGGAGAAAAACCCAGGAGGAGATGCGCCCCTCCTAGAAGAGAAGGTCCTCGTGGGTGTCCTCACCTCTGGGAGCACAGTGGAAAGGGAAGGAGACAACTCTTTGCAGTGCTGGAATGGAACCCAGGGTACTGGGCCTGCTTGGCCAGGGCTTTACCACTGGGCAATGGCGCCTAGGCCCACACTTGACTTTTTCCATGGTCACTAGAGTGACATTAAGAATGACAAAATGCCACAGCCGTACAATGAGTCAGCGCCACCCCCCCCAGCTCCATCCTGCAAGGTTCTAGTGAATCTACCACCCACCCTGCTGAAGGGTTCAGAGCAGGAAGCAGCACTGATGGAGAAGCCCTGCACCCCAGGCAGGCCGGGGTGGTATAAGACACACCCAAATCCACGCCAACTCATGTGGCCTGCACGTGAGCCTCCTCTAGACGGCCCTCAAAACAGCAGAGGTGGTCCTGTTGTCCAAGCCCCTTCATTGTCCTTCTCTCTGTAGTGTAATTACTTACGTTTCAGAACTTGTGAATTTGCCCAAACTGAAGTTGACATAATTCATCTGCTAAGATTTTCAAGTAAAGACCACTCATCACTTGGAGTCTTCTGAGAAGAGGATTCCCTTTTATCCTTACAGTATCAGTGTCCTAAGTTTATTTGATTAACCAAGCAATTATGTTGCCTGATTGCTAGATATATTTGAGCACAAAACTCTTTCCTGTTTGCCAAGCTTCCCATTATTGTTAAAATTGAGAATTTAACAAAATATACACAAGGGGGGGCGCGCACGTGCACACACACACACACACACACACACACACACTTGACCTCCATACCCATCCGGTCTATAACCAAGGATTCAACCAACCTCAGATTTAACATGTTTAGAAAGAGCTGGATACAGTAGTGAACACAACTCCAAATAGGAGACCGAGGCAGGAGGATTCCCAAGTACAGAAGCCGTGTCACAAAGTTTTTGAAAATGAAAAGGGCTGGGCATGCAGCTCATTGGCAGAGTTCTCGTGGCGAGAGGCCCTGGGTTCATCCCCAGGACCGCAAAAAAATAAGAAATGAAAATTTTTGATTTTACTTTTCATTTAGGAAAGAAGCTATTGCATGTAGGGGTGCAGTTGTGCGGGGGAATCCTGTGCTGAGCATACAGAGGACCCCTGGCTCACCAGCAAAAAGAATAAATTACTACTTTTAAGCTATGCTATTGATGCCCGTGTTGTTGTTTTCACGGTGCCCGCCACTCAGCAGGCGCTCTTAAATATTTGTTGAAATCAATCTCCAACCGAGAAGTCCAGAGTCGTGGACGTCCTCTCGCCACCAGATGGCGCCATCAGCACGGCTACCGCTACAGCCTTGAGGCTCCCGTAGATCGCCATTGCACACTTCCCCGCGAAGGAGATTTTCTTGAGCAGTGGCACCCACGAGAACGGACTCCTCCCAGTCGCATGCAATTCAGTTTGGAGAATTATTGGATTGCCCCTCCCCCTTGGCAAAGAAAGGGAAACCAATGTCACTGTTGCCTCTGCCTGCCCATGCAAAGGGCCCCAGGCTGAATGTCATGAATTTTTCTTCAACGGGGTCACCTTGAACCCACGGCTCCAACAGTATTGCTCTCAACTGGAAGACCCCACCACGTCCCTATATTTTTCCTTATGTTCTCTAAAGGAGACTGAGTGGCACACACATCACACAACGCCCCATGCCCAGCTCTACCCCTAGGAATCTCACGTTCACGTTTCTAGGATTTGTCCTTCCCCAAACTCAGGGCTACACCTAGACATGAAAGTGTGACCCTAAGCCCCAACTCCTTGACCCAAACATAAAAATTAAAAGCACAGAGTTAAAGTGGAGGAAAATTATTTTTTAAAACTCATCACTCTTTCACGTAAGTTCAGTCTGTGAGGCGCGTGGTCATAGTCCGATCAGATTCCATGACTGGCTCAGAGAGTCCCATGACTCAAGCTGGTCCAGTGTGAAATACTACAATATAGCAATAGTACAGACAAGTATGGTTTATGTCAAATTCACATTTGAATGTCCTGAATTTTAGCTAGCAACCCTACTATTGCTATACCCTTGTGTTTGTCAGCTTTTCATAACTATGATCAAGAACCTGAGTTTCACAGTTTGAAAGAAGAAAGGTTTATTTTGGCTCATAGTGTCTGAGGATTCAGTCCATGGCAGGCACCGTCATGGCAGAAGAGCACGGGAGAAGACAGCTGCTTGTCCTGTGCAGCCAAGAGGCAGAGTGAGCTGCCGAGAGCCAGGCAGGAGGGTGCTGGGGGCCGGATACGCCCCCCAAGGTTACACTCCCATGATTCTCTGCCTTCAGGTAGACCCCACCTCTAGATACCTCATGCACCTGGAACTCACGGATAGAGTGCTGAGATGTGGCTCATATTCCAGTCACCTCTCGAGGCCCCGCCCCTGAGCCTAGCTGCAGTGTAGACCAAGCTCTCCATATGAGCCTTCAGGGGACAGTGTATGCTTACACCATGACAAATGCAGTAGAAGTAAAATAGACATCAACAAACTCTCCAGATCTGCCTCTAGGTAACACTGCCTCACACACTAGAAAAATCAGTGAACAGGGCGGATCCTGCGTTAGGTGTTCTTACTATAACAAAAGTTTCTAAAAATAAAGAAAAAATGTGAATGCCCTTCATCATGTACATCGATACACATTTATATAGAAACGTATACACTACGTATACATAAATATACATACACAAGTGTCCGTTTGTGAGTAAAGCATCCTGTGTAAGGAGCCACGCGATCTGCAGATCTCCTAATACCATTAACCCGACAAGTTCTGGGTGGGTGATTTTTGCCTGAGAGGATTTCCTTCACTAATAGGACCCTGAGGCTGAAAAAAATGCACATGTGTCTGTATACAGCGTGTCCCTTCTGGTTGTCCTTCCCACCAACCTGTGTGACTTTCCTGGGTGACCCCACACCCACCCACAGGAAATATAAATCTACAGTGTTTCGTGTTTTGAGATTTGCCACAAACACAACATATTTTTCTTCTTTTTCTGTTTTGCTTGATTTTTCTCTCATTGCTGGGACAAAATATCCAGTGCCCAAAATTAAGGAAGGAAAGGTTTGTTCAGCTCAGTTTGTGGAGGTCCCTCGTGGTCTACACTCAGCTAGTTCCAATGCAGACTGGCACATGGCAGAGAGCAGCAGTTCAGGGCGGCAGAAAACAGCAACACAGCAAGAGTAAAAGGGAGGAGCAGTGGCAACAACGGCAGCAGAGAGCAACGCTGTCTCCCTTGTGCTGCATCCAGGCTATCGGCCCAGGCTGTGTGGAGGATGATTAATTAATTGCGAACTCTAAAAGCCCGCCCCAAAACTGCATGAGGCTTTGGGGGGATGGGCAACTAGATACAAACCATAGCTATATTTATGCTGCACGCTGTCTATAAGGATTCAAACCCACAGGACTACTAAGTAAACAAGTTAACGGTCTTTCTTAAACCCCTGACTTCCATGCATGTCTTTCAAACACTGATGTGTATATTGTTTGGTATATATTTTTTGGTATATTGTATATTGTTTGGTATATATCCTTTCACAACAGTCAGAGAAATACTCATGACAGATTTAGAGTGGGGTTGGGGTAGAGCTAGGAATCAAACTCAGGACCTCCTATCTACCAGGCAGGTACGATGCTGCTGAGCTGTATACCCAACAGGAGAGATTCTTCTTCTCCAAAAGACTTTCTGCAACTTGCTTTCCTCTGCCCCCACCCCAGATGTACCTCTGTCTATCTATCTCTGTCCATCATCCATCCATAACATACTCAAGGAGAGCGCACGTCTGACAGGGCTCTCTCCTGGTCATCACTCAGAGCTCTAACTCACCCTTCAAGCTGAGTCACAGCTGTGCTAGGCCACGTCGCAGTCGACCCCGCTTACCCCACCAAATGCAAAGCGCTGCATGGGGGCTTTTGTTCAAGCTGGTTTATTGCAGCCCAGCGTCCAAAGCTGAAGAGAGCGTTGTGCACAGCCGCAGGCGGCCGCGGTGCTGCTTTATCTCGCCTGCAGGCTCGGGGCTCCATCTGGGCTGAGCAGGTGGGAACTGCCCTTCGGGGCAGGGCGGGTAGGGATGCACATGCTCGAGGCAAGTTACAATGCCACAGTAAGACCTGATTTTTGTACAATTAGTGTGCAATAAATAGAAGAGAAAAATAATGTACTGTCAGCAATCCAGGAGGCCAGCTGGAGGAAGACGCCTCCCTGAACCTCCCTCGGGGGTAGCTGCACCCCCTCTGCCTCCTCCAGTCTCCCGCCCCACACTCCTTCCTTCCTGACTTTGAAGTATTTTCAACTTTTTATATGGGAGGATTTCCTGAGAGGTTTACATAATCTGAATGATTTCGCCACAAAATGAAAGGACAAGACATCAAGACCAAGAAACTTTTCAAAGAAGGGTCTCTTAGCCCACATATCAGGGAGGCCAGGACCTTACCCGACACTATGAGCGCCTGACCACAATCTGGCCAGAGTCCATGATTAGCTCAGACAGGGTCACGTGCCCCAAGCTGAGCCAGAGGCCAACAGGCTCCGCCCCTCTGCTGGGAGGTGTTTTGTGCCACCCCTGGACAATACTGACTTTAAAGAAAAGGAGAAGGAAAAACAAAATCCAAAAAATGGATAGAGATTCCCGGCGGTGCGGTGAGGGTTTCTAGACCTACCTTGACTGAACTATCTACTTAGCTTTGCAATCATATAAAGCAAACATTTTTCTTGGAGACAAAGCCAACTTGAGTTGGGTTTCTACCTACTGAAAATAAAGAGAACTTTAGTGACAGGGCACAGTCTGTATTTCAAGTAGTTGAGAAACTAGATCCTATCTCCACAGCCCACTTCAACACATACACGGAGCTATTAAGAGCTTACTCAGCCTCACAAGGTAGTTGCACAGTAATCCCCCCTTGCTATACTTTCAGTTACATGTGGTGAACTATGGCTCAAAAAGATTGCATGGAAAATTCCAGAAATTTCAAAACTTTTAAGTAACTTCTATTACAGTTTATTTTTAGTTGTTTTATTGGCAGTCTTTTTTTGGGGGTGGAGGGGCACCTCAGTCCTCCCTGTGGGCAGGGTTGGCATGGCATGTGATGCCAGGGATCGAACTGTGGTCCCCTGCACCTGCCTCAGCTTGCCTAAGCAGATGCTTTAGACTGTTGAGCCATGTCGCAGGACCCCTATTTTATTGGTAGTCTTTATTATTGTCATTCACTAGCCTCTTCTATGCTTAACTTATAAATTAAACTTTATCATGGATATAAATGTGCAGGGAGAAATAATACAGTTATGTATCAGATAAAGACATTTTAGTCCTGGGGCCGGGGAGATAGCTCAGCGGCCTAAGCACCTGGCTGGCAAGCGGCAGGACTGGAGTTCAATCCCCAGCACCACGTGCCATGCCAGCCCAGAGCCCTGGGCATGCCGCACTGGCCACCAGACATGGTGGCACCTGCCTGTAATCCCAGAGCTGGAGAGGCTGAGACAGGAGAATCATTATGAGTCTGAGCTGAGTAGAGAGACCCTGTACCAAAAATATTAATTAATTAATTAATTAATTAATTAAAAGGCCTTTCAGTCTCGTAGGTTGCATCCTGCCGAGTGCCATCATGGCCCCTCGGCGTGTGCACACACCCCATGGAGGTCACACAACGATGAGCTCGCCTCTCAGTCCACTTCACAGATCTCATCTGGCTCCTAAGTGACACATGACTGTACAGACAGGGTGAGGATACTGGGGGGCTCCTGTATCCACCTGAACAATGGCAATATTTGTGTTCTCAAACCTCTAGCAGTAGAGGTTATAGCAATTCACAACTCTGGTGCCCCTGAGGATTCAAGACCCATGGGTAAGAATCCAATACTCTGTCAGCGACTCCCAAGATGTCTAGAAGGATACCTATGCCTGGGAGTACCCTGAGCCAAAGAAGGATGGGGGAGAGGAGGGCAAATACTCCGTTCTTCTCCCCTCAGGTGGGAGCTCTGAGGCCCGAGAGCAGCCCTGTCCCCAGAGAGCCCATGGGACTGGGGCTTGGTTTCCCATGATGCTCAGTGCCATGCGCTTCCTGTTGTAGCTGTTGTTCCAGTGCTCCGGATTGGACCCAGGGCCTTCGCAGCGAGCTACATGCCCGGACCTTTTCAGTTTCTCTTTTGAGACAGGGTCGCACTAAGTGGCTTAGTTGCCCAGGTGAGGCTGAAATTCACAGTCTTCCTGCCCGAGGCTCCCAGAGTGCCAGATCCCGGGTGTGCGTGCCCGCGCCCAGCGGCGACATCCTTACTTACCACCGGTTTGTTTTCTGCCTGGGCCTTGCTCCGCCCGTTCCTCTTCTCCTGTGCCTGGTCACCTCTAGACAAACCACTTGCGGCGAAATCCTTGAATTGCCATCTGCTCCCCAGCACCCTAAACCAGGACACTCCACCCCAACTCAGGGCGGCACCGCCATCCCCATACGAGCCCCCTGCAGGTGACCCCAACCCCTGCTGCTAGGGGCTCACTGACAGGTGCTCCCTGCTAAGCGGCCCGGCGGGTGAACCGTGGCTCAGCACAAAGCCGCCGAGCTTCCGGGACGCTGGGGCCCTGCCCTGGTCCTCCAAGCATGTGGACTTTCCAAGTCTCCTAATCGTTGTGTCCCCAGGGCGTCAGCAGGCTGGGACTCTGTGGATACTTTATCATTTCCTGCCAATTCTGCCGAGCCTCTGTTGGACAGCTACACCTGTATTTCTATGGAACAGCCTTTTTTTTTAACCATTTTTTAGAAGATTTTTTGGGTTTTTTGTTTGTTCATTTTGTTTTTAAGTTCTTATTTTGCAGTAGGGTCTTACTAAATCGCTAAGCATGGATGAAACTCGAGGTCCCCTGCCTCGGCCTCCCAGAGTTCTGTGATCACGGGGTGCACCACCCATGCTCAGGTTGCTGTCTTCTTTCTTTCTCTCCTTTCTTTTCCTTGTCTTGTCTTTCTTTTTCAGACAGGCTTTCTCCGTGTTGTTGAGGCTGGCCCTGAGCTCCTGGTGATTGAATCTCCTGCTTCAGCCTCCAGTACCTGAGTAGCTGAGAGTACGTGTGTACAAGGGATCACACCTTGCTCTATTGCTTTTCTAATCTTTTGTCCCTCGTCCCTTCTAGTCTG
>PVKN010035304.1:0-11667 GCA_004027915.1 Capromys pilorides | reverse complement strand
GCAGGCAGCCTACTTACAATACAAGGGAGGAAGAGAGGTCAATGCTTCCTCCTCTTTGCTCTTACTGCCTTTTCTGTCTTCTGCTGCCTTGAAATGTTGTCTCTGTGCCACACTCCCCTGCCTTGGAGCCTGCTGAGTATGGACTGAAACCTCCACAAACCTCTCCTTCCTTAATTTTGGGTGTCATGTATTTTATCTAAATAATGAGAGAAAAGCAAGTCATGTAAGATTACCTCAAGGGATGAATTATGAAGGAATTTAGTCAGGACAGATCTCTAGCTTGAAAAGGTACCTCAGGGCTCAAAGATATGGAAGACAGGCCTGGTTGAGTGAGGGTGCCAAGGAGAAAGTTTCGCCATGCTACTTCTCTTTCCGTCACTCTCTAGGCCTTGATGTGGACAGTCAATTCCTCCCTGATCTTAAAGTCTTACCTTGGAGCTCCACTTTCCAACCACATTGGTGAACCCACAAAGCCTCTGTTATACTAGTGATGAGCAAGATACCCATACCCTTTCATTATAGTCCTCAAAGGTTACAAAGAGGAAGATAACTCCTCAGTATTGTAATTTACCTGCTATTCTGGAGAGTGTAATTGGAGAGAACCTGAACTGAAGGAAGGGTGTGTTCTAGGGGAAGGGCTAGGTATAGTGTTCAAGATTGCCATCTTCATTTTCACCCTAGCATTGATATCGCTCTGGGTAAGACCCTTCCTCTCTGAGCCTCATCTTTAACATCTGAAGTTCAAGAAAGAGCAGTCCTTAGCTGTCGGACGGACTTTCCCCTTTTGGTTATAGCATTGAGGAGCTGTGCTGGGGATAGGAGAGACTAGGGATTCCTGCTGCAGAAGCTGAAGTGCAGAAGGACATATTGTTTGGCCAAAAGTGTGAAGCTGAAGGTCATCAGACCAGGAGCAAAGGGCAGAAGGATTGTGTTGACAGGAAGACAAAGGCTGGAGGCTGCGGTCCAGGTATCGCTGCCAAAAATGGCAGCCCTCCAGGTGCATGTTTACGTGAATCACCAGGAACTTGATGGTAAAGGCGATATTGGGTGGGGAGGGTCATTCAAGGGTTTAAAAATGGGTGAGTCTAATTCCAAAAGGCATCTTAGCAGGAGACACTCTGATTTAGCCTGTCTCCCATATTCTCCACTCATTATTCATAGACCAATGAGGGCAGCTACTTTATGACACAGGGTTTGGAGTGGCACTGGGCCAAGATTCGTGTAAAGAGAAACAATGGTGCCTGGAAAGAACCTTGCTCATATCAAGACAAAGAATGCATAGAGCGTGCTTCCCTTTATCTTTTATTTTTTCTTTTTTAAATGTATTTGGTACAGGGTCTACAGGGTCTCACTATGTAGATCAGACTCATAGTAATCCTCCTTTTTTTAGCCTCCCAAGCTCTCAGATTATAGGCATGTGCCACCACACCCAGTCTCAATCCCCCCTCAATCCCACCCTGTGGGTGGGGCCAGCATGGCATGCCAGAGATCGAAACTTGACTGCTGAACTCTGCCTAAGCAGTTGCTTTAGTCTGCTGAGCTGTCTGGCCGGCCTTTCTCTTTATCTTGATTTTTTAAAAATTAGAACAGGATTTTGGAAACATAGTTCTAGATCCAGAAAATACCACCAGACTGTTGTAGACTGTTAATTTATCTAAAGCCTGTAAGTTTTCATATACAAAATATTGTATTGATATACTGACTAGCACTGAAGATTTAATTTTGTCAGTTTTTATTCAATCTAAGTTACCACACTTGAGCTGGATGTGGTGGTGCACGTATATAATCCCCACACTTGGGAGGCTGAGGCAGAAGGATCAGTGTGTGTTCGAGACCAGCCTGGGCTACAAATTGAGCTCAAGGCCAGCCTGAATTGCATAGCGAGACTCTATTTCAAAAAGACCACCCCTCCAAAAAAAAGGTACTACATTTGTAAAATGTAAGAGTTCATCCAAATTATACTCTATCATGCTATCATAAGAACACTATCAATTTGGAGATATTAAAATATGAAAAAAAGTACTCTGGATGTCCTGACTAATGTGATTTATGTTTGAATTTAGCTATAACTTCTGCCAAGAGACACTTTTATCTGAGGATACAAAAAGGTATCTCTGGCCTCAGCTTTACTAATTCTCAAGGCCTTGGTCCAGAATGTTGCCACCAAGCCTGTGCAACTAAGTGGAGAAGGGCATTGGGTATGTGTCAGGGGGGAGACAGCGTGGGAGGTTGTAGGAGAATAGATAGTCTAGGCCAGTTGAGATAAGGCAGAACAGGCCAATGCTAAGACTTCAGCTCTAAGTACGTGACAGAGCACATACCTGGATAGTGCCCTTTCTTCTTTAATGAAAGGTTTTGGAACATGACAGTGACACAGGGGAAAAATCTGATCTTGGGTGGATGACCTCTAAATGGTATAGGGGAAAGATGAAACTCCCAACCTGAAAAGTACCTGGGATGAGTTTGTGATCTCTAAAACTGAAGAATGAATTTTAGAAACAAATGGAATTTATGAACAGAATGCATTTATTAGGGTAAAGAAAGCTCAAGAGAAGGACAGAAAGAGTACCCCAAAATGGGTGGATCCTGGAAGCTGTCTCTTTCAGGGACTTTTATAGTGTAAAACCATGTGGTGAGGCAGGTCTAAGGTGGCGGAGAACATGGGAACTTGCTCAGGTGGGCATGACGGTGGACAAAACTATGGCTAACCAAGGAGATTACAAGCACTATTGCTCAGGTAAAATGGATTAAATACAGTACTAAATGGAGAAGAGAGCCATGTAGCAAGTGGGCATGGATACAGGACAGGGTCTCTTCCTGTTGGGGAAGATGCTTATGTAGAATATCAATCCCTGCTGCCCATCCCTAGGGAAGTTTGTGGCTGTATTTGTTTCCTCTTTTGTCTAGAGCTCTGGCCCATAGAGAGTCTCTATCTCTTCCAAGTTGTAAAGTCACCTTGTCTTCCATCTTGTCCTCTTGAGGACCTGGCCCTATCTGACTGTCTATAATATTTTTATCTAATTCAGCTGCCTACAACAAAAACACCATGCTTATAGAAGCCATTGCCTGTCTCATTTCCTGTACATAGTGCTAGCAATATCCTATTGGGGATGCCAATGCTGCCTAAATTTTGCCCTGGAGGGCTCAATATTCCAATATTGTGTGACATTTCTTCATCTAACCCAGTTGGGTGGACAGGATATGGAGTTAAGGAGTAAGAGCCCAGATAACAGTTCTATGGGCTGTTAGTATGGCAATAGGACTCATGAGGATGTATTTGAGAAAAATTGGCTATTATGGTTATGTCTAGTTGTACCCCCAAAGCCTCATACAGCTACAGAGTGGGGATTTCTGGAAATTGAGATTAATTCCTGATCAAGGCTGGGATTATGGGTCTTAGTACTGCTGGGATTATGGGTGTCAATACTACACCCAGCCTGGGGCAGGTAGCCTGAGTGCAATTTAAGAGAGACAGACTTCCTCTCCGTTGCCATTGTTGCATGCTTCTCCTCCCTTTTGTTCTCTGCCGCCACCATGAACTGCTGCTGACTGTCATGTGCCAGTCTACCTTGGAGCCAGCTGAGTATGGACTGAAACCTCCAGTAAGTGTGAGCTAAATAACCTTTTCTTCCTGCATTTTGAGTGTCGGGTATTTGTCCCAGCAATGAGAGAGGAGTAATTGAGACAGACTGACCCAGTACCTTGTAGGAGCACATATTCATTATGTGAACTCTTGGACCTCATGACAGCAGTGGGAGTGGGCCCTATTGTTATAGACAGCTGAATTAAGTAGAAATATTATAAGCAGTCAGACAGGGCCAGGCTTGAAGGAGACAAGATGTAGGACAAGGTGACTTTGCAACTTGGAAGAGACAGACACTCTCTATGGCCCAGATCCCAAGACAAAAGAGGAAATGAATTGCAGCCACATACTTCTCTAGGGATGGGCATCAGGGATTGACATTTTACATAAGTATCTATCACCATGAAATAGCCAAATGAGTCACTACCCCAATCCCCAACAGGAAGACACCCTATTCTGTATTCATGCCCACTTGCTATGTGACTCTCTTCCACATTTGGTACTGGATTTAATCAATTTTACCTGAGCAATGGTGCTTGTAATCTCCTTGGTTGACCATAGTTTTGTCCCCCATCATGCCCACCTAAGCAAGTTCCCATGTTCTCCGCCACCTTAGACCTGCCTCACCACATTGTTTTACATTATGAAAGTCTCTGGAAGAAACAGCTTCCTGGGCACAACCCGCTTGAGGGACCCCTCTTCTGTCCCTCTCTTGGACAGAAGCTTTCTTCCCTCCATTAAATATTTTCTGCTCATAACCTTGATTTGTTCCTAAAATTCATTCTTTGGTTTTAGAGAATATGAACTTGTCCTATGTACTTTTCAGGTCAGGAGTTTTGCTCCCTGTATCATGTGGAGGTCATCCACCAGAGATCATTTTTGTACTCTGTATCACTATTGCTGTGTCCACTAATCAGAAGGGAGAGTGAGGCATTTGGACAAGTACTTTGTCTGACTCATGTGTCAGGAGAAGGGTCAGGGTTTGAATGGAAGTGGTTGAAATCTGGAGGCTGTCTTCATGTCATCCATAAATAAAGCATAAATTTGATGTTAGAAAGGTGCAGACACATCAACTAGCCAAGCTATAAAGAGAAACAGGCTTTAACAGAGATGTGCATAAGGAGCTATGAAGACCAAAGCATGAAGTGATTCACTTCTGGAAACTTGTAATGTTAAAGAGGAACCAGGGTGAGAATGAGTGACCCTCGTTGCCATTTGAAGAAAGGTCCCATCTTTTCATTCAATAGTTTCACAACTGGGTTTTCTAGATATGGTGCATTTGTGAAACACTTCTGTTGAGCAACTTAGACTGTTAGGAACAAAGAAAAAGCAAACAGCTTGTTTTAGACAGTGCATCAAGCATACTTTCATTTAAAAGATAAAGAGTACTATTGTTATGGTTTGTATCTAGTTGTCCCCCCAAAACCTCATGTAAATCATGGAGATGTCAAGCCTGCTGCTTGAGGGGAGGGACTAGAGGAGCAGGAAGGAGCTTGAGGGGTGGGGCCAGCGAGGTGTGGAACCATTAAACTGACAGCGTGTGCCAAGTTCCCTTTCCCTGCACCCCCTGGCCTGGTGACTTCTCTTCAATGGATGGAGGGGATCATCCTGTACATGGTGGCACCCCAGTCCCTCTCTTCCAATGTCTTGAAACCTCCAGTAACCTCCAGTAACTACCTCCAGTAGCTAAATAAACCTTTCCTTCCTTAGACTTGCATGTTGAGTATTTGTCCCAGCAATGAGAGAAGAGTAACTAAGACAGATTTTGGTCCCAGAGAAGTGGGCCATTGCTGTGGCTAAACTTGATCATGTGGATTTTAAGTTTTAGGAATGGCTTATGGGAAGAGATAGGAAAAGATTTGGAGATGTTGTCTACAAGAGAAGTTCTGGAAGAGTTCTGCTTTCTGTAGGGGAGATTCTGGTCAGAGCTCAGACCAGAAGGTTGATAGGAAGCCTGACTATAAAGACCAGGCTGGGGAGATTCCTGCTGGGAAGAAGGACTGCATTGGTTTTTGGATTCCAGATCATTTGACCTTTGACTTAGCAGAAATTCTGTCTGAATTTTAATCCAGGAACTGCCTGAGACTGATTAAAACATGGAGGACTGATTAATCTTTGAAAGGAAATCTCAAAGCAATCAAATATTGGGGCAGTGGCATGGTTATTGCTGGTGGTTCTTAGTCAAATATATGTTGAGGATGAAGAGGAAAGAGTCCAGCAGAATGATTTAAAATGTTGTGAGTTTGACCAGAATGAAAGCACAAAGAAGGTCGTGGACTGCAAAGACAGAGCTGAGATCTTCATTGCCAGGAGGAACAGGAGAATAGAAAAGATATCCTGAGGGCATCACAGGAGATGTCAGATTCTCACATTTTGTAGCCTCAGAATTTCAAGGGTGAGGGACTTTGCTTTGAGGAGAAAGCCACAGAGCCTCATGTCCCAGAATGGAGGCAGTGGCCACATCAGGTTCCAGAATGGAGGCGGTGGCCACACCAGATTACAGAATTGTACTGGCATAGACAATTTGTTTTTCAGAATCAGCGTTAGAGTGCTCTGAAATCAAGGCACTAAGCCCCTATAGCTCAAAGAGAACGAAGCCTGGCTACTGCTCCAGCTGGCAGCAGCCCTTGGCATCATCCGTGTGGCACTGGTTTTAGGTGCATGAAAATGCAGGAGTTCTGAGGTTAAGAAGGTTTCCACCTCAATTTCAGAAGAAAGCCTGGGAGGCCAGGCAGCATGCCCTTGAGAGGACAGTGTGTAAAACTGTTAGTGAGAAGCCTACTCTGTGGAAACCCCAGAAGTCTGGAAAAGACAGGAACATGTATCATCTAAGGAAAACTGCAAGAAGGGAGCAAAGCAAGCCTAAGAGAGAAGCTATGGGAGCTACCACCAAGAGTGTCATAGAGACAAAGCCACACATGAAGTTCATAATTTGCCACAGATTGCTTCATAAGTTTATTTACTTATTTATGTCTTTTTGAGACAGAGTCTCACTATGCAGTTCAGGCTGGCCTTGAGCTCACTTTTATAGCCCAGGCTGGTCTTGAACTTGCACTGATCCTCCTGCCTCAGCCTCTCAAGTGCTGGGATTACAGGAGTGTGCCGCCATGCCTGGGCTTGCTACAGATTGCTTTGGATATTCCACATAGAACTACAGGACTTAATGTTTGCCCTGCTGGATTTTGGACTTGTTTTGGCCTCAAGGGTTTGTATTCTCCTGTGTATACCTTCTGGAATGGCAATGTTTATCTTGTGCCTTTGAATGTTGGATATATTTAACTTTTCATTTGTATAGGGGCTCAGAGTTGAGAGTTTGCCTTGGATCTTGGAGGAAACCTCAGATTTGGAGTTTTCAGCAACACTGAAACTGTTGGAACTTTGGAAACGCTGAGATGGACTAAAATGTCTTTTGCAGAAGTGGATGTACGTGAGACTTTGGGGATCCATGGGCGGAATGTTACAGTTTATATCTAGTTGTTCCCCCAAAGCCTCATGTAAATCATAGAGCTGTCAAGCCTGCTGCTTGAGGGGCAGGGCCAGAGGACGGGATGGGGAGGGGCTTGAGGGGTGGGGCCAGTGAGATGTGGAACCATTAAACTGACAGCATGTGCCTCACTGCCTCCTCCACCTGGTGACTTCTCTTGAACGGATTGAGTGGATCATCCTGGACATGGTGGCACCCCGGCCACTCCTCCAATGTCTTGAAACCTCTAGTAACTGTGAGCTAAATAAACATTTCCTTTCCTAAGCTTGTGTGTTGAGTATTTGTCCCAGCAATGAGAGAATAGTAACTAGGACAACTATGTATGTTGAAAATGGAAACAAATTCTGTGGAAAAAACAGGCTGCAACACCTACCAACATTGAAGTGCAGGTTGCATGAGGAAGCTGAGTAGGAAATTCTTAAAAATCATTTCATTCTTTTTCTTTGATAAAGTAATTTGTACTGAGATGACTCCCCAATAACTGTAGTACTCCATTGTGAGTAGTATAGGTTATGCTACTTTTAAGTGATATGATGTTCCTGGGGGTTATTCGAAATGCCTTTGGGCTTAAGTTGTATGAAATGTTCTGCTTTAGTCTTAATTATTTAATTCTTCCCCCAGCATTTATCGAACATTTGCTATACACCAAGCATTGCCAAGGAGATGATGATAAAGAATAAAATGCTTGTTTTCCAGGAGGTGTGAGGAGGGCAAGAATAAAAGTCTGCTCTGGTCAACGTCAGAACCTGAGCACAAGGGATCCACTGGCCAGGGGGAAGCCTGGAAGGAGGTCTGCTACACCCAAGGAAGGAGGGGCAGGCCAGATAAGAGCAGTTAATTTAGTGAATTAGAGGGCACCATACATAGGGAGGTGAAATTATGGGAGAAATCAAGAAGAGCAGTCTGGAATAGTTTATAATTTTTTAAGTAAAAGAGAAAGGAACATAGCAAAAGCAATGATAAGATTCCAGAGAGTTAAATGTTTTAATCATGTGGGTCCAATCTGTTCTTCATTCCTAGGTCTTGAACTTCTAGGAACTGTATTAAAATATAAAATACAGTCTGGGGAGATAGCTCAGTGGTCTAAGCACCTGCCTGGCAAGTGCAGTGACCCAAGTTCGAGCCTCAGTACCACATGTCATGCTGGGTGCATCCTGCTGGCCCCCAACTGGGTGTGGTGGTGCCACACCTGTAATCCCAGTGCTGAGACAGGAGGTTCATTATTAGTTTAAGCTGAACAGTATATGATAAATGTAAGTGAAAGAAACCCTTCCTGTGGTCTGGTTAGCTTCACCTTGGGGGAAGCTCTTGCATGTGACCTGGAAGGGGCCTGTGAAGTTCAGTAGACCAGAGCACGAAGACTAGTTCTGCTGCTCAGACAGAGAAGAAAGATGACTCTGAATGGTAGAAAACAGTCTTGCCTTCAGTTTCTACAGCACTACAAACAAGTGGTGTGCTTTCTGCTGCCCTCGCTCTACTAGGTGGGATCAGCACAGGTTGATATCTAAACAGCCTGTGTCAGGTGAGGAGTCAGCCAGAACTTATTTGTTTCAATTTTTCCACCTGTGGTACTCACCTCACCTATCCTATGAATATAGAAGCATATTTTTGCTGCATCACGGGTGTAGGTTTCTGAGTTCTACCTTTGTATTTTTTTTGGTCTACTCAGATTCAAGTGTATTAAGGAGGGCAGTCACTTCACTATCAAGGCCATGAACTAATTTTTTGTTGTTGTTGTTGGTCTTTTTGAGACAGGGTCTCGCTATGCAGTTCAGGCTGGCCTTAAGCTCACTTTTATAGTCCAGGCTGGTCTTGAACTCACACCAATCCTCCTGCCTCAGCCTCCCAAGTGCCATGAACTTTTTGATTCAGATGAAAGTGTGTGTGTATAAGGGACGTTTGAATATATGTTTAGCTCCTTCCTATTTCCGTACAGTACACACATACTATATTCATTTGTACAAGGTCAAAACAAAAATACAGTGAATACTTATATTAAAAAATTTTTATTATAGTAGAAAGTTTATTGGCACTGACTTTCCTCAAGAACTCCACCTTTCTTTGAACACAATTGTTTCACTGTTCTTGCCCCTTTCTGAAATATTTTTGGAAGTGCTCCTTTTCTTTTTAATTTAGTAGAAGGTCTACAGGGTCTCACTACACAGATCAGACTCGTAGTGATCTGCCTGTTCACAGCCTCCCAAGAGCTGAAATTACAGGCACGTGCCACCACACTCAGTTTCAGTCACCCTCTCAGTGTGCCCCGGGGGCGGGACTGGCACAGCTTGCCAGGGATCAGGCCCTGGCTCCTCTTCTGCATAAGCAGGCACTTTAATCTGCTGAGCTATCTGGCTGGCCTACGAAAGTGCTCTTTGGTGAATGTCTTTAGTTCAGCTGCTATTACTGCCTTGATGTCCTCAACTGATTCAAAATAGATACTTTTCATGGCCATTTTAAGTTTAGAGAAGACCCGGAAGTCCAGGGAAGAAGGACTCAGCTTGTAGGAGCCCCTCTTTTCACTACACAGCATTCAGCAAAGGCATCATTATTGCTTTTAAAATCATGTCTCATAAAGACACCAGCAAAGGACTTTTAGAACTGCTTCAAAGAGTGTCAACAGTTATGGAATAAATACGCGCAATGTGAGAAGAGTAAAAAACAAACAAACAAGAAAAACAGCATGGTGAGTATTTTGGAGGAATTATTAAGGACTGTGTATCTTTATTGTAATAATTAAAATATTTTTTAAGTTTAATTTTTAATTTAGTAGGACCTAATATGTGGCGATTTTATCTTTTCTTTTCTTTTTTTTTTTTTTTTATGGTCGGATCAGCCCTGCCCTGGGGGTGGGACAGGCACAGCATGTGGTGCCGGGGATCCAATGTGGTCCCTGCAGTTGCCTAAGCTTGTCTAAGCAAGCGCTTTCGACATCTCTCTGGCCCTATGTGGTGATTTTAAAAGCAGAGTTCCCATCAAATTAGCATTTAATTCAGGACAAAAATACATTTAAAAACCTATTTTTCTTTAATGTATTTGTACAGGGTCTCACCACACAGCTCATACTTAGTGATCCTCCCATTTTGGTGTGCCCTGGGCCTCTGTGCCATGGGGTGCAGGTGATAGAAATCTGGTCCCTGCGTTTGCCTAAGCAGGTGCTTAGTCCTCTGAGCTGTCTCCCCAGCCCTAAGAAACCTAAATCTTAAGGTAGACAGAAAACATTGTTTAAAAAACCCAGCATGTCTATTACAGATGACAGAATGTCAGATTTTTTAAGAATCACATGGCAATTTCTTAAAAATTTTATTTATTTATCTGTTTGTTTATTTGCTTGTTTATTTATTTTATGGCTGGCTCAGCCTGCCTTGGGGGTGGAGCTGGCACATCATGTGGTGCCGGGGATCGAACTGCAGTCCCTGCAGTTGCCTGAGCTTTCCTAAGCAGGCACTTTAGACCACTGAACCATTTCACTGGCTCTTCACATAGCAATTTATAACACTAAAATGTGTTAATAGTATCAGAAATATTATCCATTGGTTCAAGATTTCTCAGCCTATAAAATGTTTCAGCTGCTAATTGAAGATATTTTGCTGTGTAAGTAACAGCTACCACATAAGCAAGGAATCATTTTTTATGTCAAAGGAACTAAGGCAGGTAATTTTGTGGTTTTCATTTATAAAACTTTTATCATATTAAATATGAAGTATTACTAGGAATATTTTTAGATTTATCTCCTCATGCAAATTCCCAAAGAATGCATAATGTTTCCTTTAACTCCAATAAAATTTTCTGTGAACTGTTCCATGCTTTTTTTTTTTTTTGAGGTACCAGGGATTGAACTCAGGACCCTGTACTTGCCAGGCAAAGCACTTATTCTACTGAGCTATCTCCCCAGTCCCTGTGAACTGTTCATTCTTATTCATTGTAGCTTTGTCCTGAGAATTAAGGCATAGATTATTTACTTTGCTATAGCAGGAATAATTGTAGTCAATTACTGCATCTCTTTCTGGTCATTAAATAACTTTTAAATATTCGCCATAATTATCGATCACCCCTTATAGCTGGAATACATTCACTCTGTTCACCCACACTGGCTTGTCTATTCCTCTCTTCAGCATTGATGACTGGAAGGAGCCCTGGAATGGAAAAGGCCAGGGTTCGCTCTCCTACCATTCTGTATCACTTGGCTTGGGACACAAGCGAAAGAGTCTCAAGCACTCAGTGTTATCTGAGAACTCAAGAAGAAATAGTGGGAAGAAGAGTGTGAGGCTGAGATTATGCAGGTAGGGTAGATGGCAAATGAGGGCAGGGATGGCAAAGGGGAGGGAAACGCCTTGCACAGGGGCCTCAGGATGGGAGCATTGCGTGATGAGAGAACCAAAAGGAACCTGTCACGAGGTCTACCCAGGGCTGCAATTACGACTTCAGGAACATTTTGGTCTGCCCTTTAAACATAGCCTGAAGTTACTTGGTGGGACTCATGCATAAACCAGAGCTGTTTGGTAACTAGGAACATTTTCTTTTGCAAACATCAGAAATATAGGCTATAAGAAATACCATGCTTATAAAGCTTACCTGGGGCTGAAAATGACAGGACAAGGTG
>PVKN010035303.1:0-11660 GCA_004027915.1 Capromys pilorides | reverse complement strand
TGACCCTCCTGTTTCCAGCCTCCCCAGAATGTTTTTAATTTTTATGTCATTATATGAAAAACAGATGCTCAGTATTAGATTGTAATCATTTCCACGGTCTGTGTTTTCTTACAATAATGGTCCATCCACGTGTTTCTTCAATTAAACAGGCACTCTCAAGTCATGCTGTGGCTTAGGGAAACTGAAGGACGATGGGTGATTGTTGTCACTCCATAGCCTGAGGATAACAACTAACATGACACTAAAGTACAATAATGCCTTCCTTTGACTTTTATAACAGCCAGGATTTTAATGGCCTTCATAGGAGTTTGCAACGGCTATGGGGGGTACAGACGAGTAGGTTTTTACGAGACTGCATGCAGTATAATAGGATAATACCTAAGCAGTTCGCTCAAGAAATGTAAGACTCCCTAATAGCAGAGACAATATCAAATTTACGAGGGTGTTAGTAAATCAGACTATGGTGTCACTCAGGCTTTTGTGTTTGGAGGAAATCATATTCAGAGACCTGCTCGAGGCAATTGTCCTCAGAACCGACCCTGTAGCCCTCCTACTCAGTCAGTAGTAAATGGACTGGCGTGGGCCTTGAGCTTAACTCTGTGGTATTGCCAAGGTGAGACGCTTGCTTGTATAATTGAAATAGTACCTGATGTCTACTTTTCCATAGCATTGAAATGAAGAAGCACCATGAGGTGGAAGCAGTGTCGCTGGCTGAGGTGGAGGGCCATTGAGATCCTGCATGTGGACTTTCTCTCCTGAGCCTTCCTGAGAGGTCGTTGACGCATCTGGTGCAGAGCATGCTGACTGCCGAGCTATGAGCTCTTCACAGCGTAAGACACACGTCAAGGAGCTCCACGGTGCCGGGCCTTGGGATTCACCCTGTTGGGTGCAAATAATGACTCACTTAGAGCACGGAGGTCCCACTGCACACACGTCGGAGGACCTGTGCGGCAGTGATCGAAGCAATGGCCAGGAGAATGCAGAGAGCCGCACTTGCCAGGCTTCTGCTGGTGACCAGGAGTTTCTCCAGGGTCATTATTACCACAGGTGACTGACTGCTCCCTCAGATGGAATATGATATTGTTTCCTTGTCTTTGTGCATGACTGTAAACATATACAGTAGAGTTACTTCTCTCTTGCCTGTACCTACAGGATCTGTGGAAATGGCACCAGAAAACCAATGCTAACTCCATGGAGGGAACCAGGGTTGACATCCAGTAAATCACCCACAGCTTCCAACCTGAGCACCAAAGAAGGCTGCTGGGATGATTGAGGATTATGCTGAAGGGGTCATGTATTCCATGGAGAGGGTCCTGAGCTTCTGGGCAGCCTGAGGTGGCAATGGGTCCTGAGGTGTACAAGTCCATGATTTAACCACAGGATGGGATAGGGTAAGGGTCAAAACACAAAATCAAATGAAAGTGTATTAAAATCCCTCATATGTAAAGAATATGTATGCAGACATAAGACACAGGGAAAGGCAAGGGGAGGGACTGTAATGCTTGGCATGGGTGAAACCTGAGTACTGAGCCTTGATTAATAATGGTTTATGTCCAGACCATAGCAAAAATTCATTGAAGATACATTTATGATTTTTATGTGAAACATGTTTTTGGGGGAGGAGAGAGGGTTAACCGGGGATTGAACTCAGGACCTTGCACTTGCCAGGTAAGCACTTGTTCTAGTGAGCTATCACCCTGGCCCTCAAATATGTTTATATAGACCAAATAATTTTAAAAATTATATGAGACCAACAGGGGAAAATAATTTCCTGTGAAAGCCTTTCTGGGTTCAGCACTGTGTGCTGTGAGAGCTGCCATGCACTGCTGTCACTGGAGTCAGGGATAGAAGAGGCCTGGGTCCTGGTGGAGGCCACAGCTTCCTAGCCCAGCAGAGGTGGGCACTTCGGCCAGGTGTCCGGAAGCAGCACCTCTACCTGGGCTGTGCAAGCCTGGCTGCCTGCAAGGCTCCCGCTCCTCTACAGCGTCCTGGCGCAGGGTGCAGAGCCGCAGGACGCTCCCAGCCTCCTCACTCGCCCTGCGTGTGGCCTTGCCTCTACTTCAAAGGCTTTGGTCTTCACTCACTCATGCTAGAGTGTCCCCAGGCCCTCAGTGCACCAGGGACACAGGCCTTGTCCCCCAGCACATGCTGTCGTGCAGTCACCTGGGACAAGGTAGGTCGCCCACAGTGACAACTGGAACAGCCTCAGGGGACGATGCCTAGCTCTGCATGCAGTAGGCTTGTCTCAGGGGTCACCTGAGCTTGGGGACACCCACTTTATACCCCTCGTCAGCTGCACAACTACAACCATGCTCATGGTGATCTGCCTGCCTGGTAGGTGCAAGGACCCGCGTTCCATCTCTGGGTGTGCAGCCCCCAAGACAGGGCATGATCGCAAATGCCTGTAATCCCTGTGCTGGGGAGACTGAAACAGGAGGATCACTATGAGTCCAAGCTGCAATGTGAGACTCTGTACAAACTATGAATAATTCTTCTAAAATTAAAATTTAAATTTGAAAAGTTATTTGGGAGAATTTCCCATGGAACACACTGCGTGCCTCACCTTTAGGAGCTTCCTGAAATCGGAGCATGTTGTAGGTGTGGGGCTGACAATGGGTGGGGAACGTGGACGCTGGGGCTTGTCAGCACCCTGCTATTCAGTGACTGCATCACGGACAGTCATTTCCCTGTTCATAGCCAGCACAGGCTTAGTTTCCTCAAGTGTAGGAGAGAAGCCAGCGCCACAGGTGGTGGGGATGGGGATGCCAGTGACATGAACGTGGGGAAGTCTCTTGCTCTGGGAGGCCAATCCTGTCAGGAATTAGGGGCTCAGTGTCCCAGCCTTGTCAGGTTCCTTCCAAACATTGGCACCCAATGTGAGGCATTTCTCTCTTCCCCTTTGGGTGCCCTAAATGTCTCTTCAGACTCCCTTCTGGCCTGAGCACTGAGCTTCGCTCTACTTCAGCCAGTCGGATACTGAGGACTTGGGCTTGGGCTTGGGCTTCTGGAGCTCTGCATGGCTGAAGGAGAGCAGGTCCTCCCTCAGGCACACCTGGAAGCCTTAAGGTTCTGAGTGTGTCTCGGCTGGGAGCTTGGGATTTGTGCTCCCTGCATTCTAATATTCATTTTCTTCACACTTAGAAGCCTTTAGATTGTTTCTGCGTTCTGGGGCTCCTGGCTCCTGCACTCGTTTGACCAGAGATGCTGAGAGCAGCCAGCTGGCCTTTGTTTCCAGCTCTTTCAAAACTGTCCGAAAGGACTCTACACAGTCAGTCCGTCCTTAACCCTGAGATTAATCCTCGCTGGATCCACGTCCAGCCTTCTAAGGTGATGGTGAGGCAGGAGCTGTGCACAGTCCAGGCCTGGGAGCAAGGCTACAGGGAAAGTGGGGTGTGGAAGGGGGCTGGAGGTTGAACCTCGGGGTGTCGGGTTTCGTGTTGAGAGCCTGGATTCCTCTGAGGGGTATCGCTGTAGGTAACTCAAATTTGAAACAGTAAGTATGATGACGGGTTTAATCTATGTGACTGTGTGAGCTAAGAAGAGAAACTAGCACGTTCTCATTCATGAAAGATTATTATTATTATTATTATTATTATTATTATTATTATTGGTAGTAGTAGTAGTGGAAAGCTCAGCATGCCCTGAGGGTGGAGCTGGCATTGCATATGATGCCAGAGATCGAACCAAGGTCCCTACAGCTGCCTACGCTTGTCTAAATAAGTGCTTTAGACTGCTGAGCTATCTTGCCACCCCAGAATATTTCTTTTTTTATTTTATTTTATTTTTATTTTTACCTTTTAAACATCATTTATTTATTTATTTGTGTTCTGGCCAGCGCAGCCTGCCCTGGGGGTGGGGCTGGAGCAGCATGTGTTGCCTGGGATCGAACTGTAGTCCCTGTGGCTGCCTAAGCAGGCACTTTAGACTACTGAGCCATCTCACCAGCCCACCCCACACTATTTCTTAATATAAAAAAAAAAAAACTTGCATAGTAATCAGTAAATCAGATTATTTATTATGCCTATTTATTTAATTTTTGCGGGACCAGGATTCAAACTCATGACCTTGCACTTGCCAGGCAGGCATTTGTGCCACAGAGCTATCTCCCCCACCCCATGCCTAATTATTTCTACATAATGGTTCAAATTACATAAATGTGAAGATTCATTTTTCTTCCAGAATTATGCCAAACCAATCAAAGGCCTAATTTAGTTATCACACGCCCTTTTTTACGTGTTTAGTACAGGGTCTACAGGGACTCACTACCCAGATCAGACTCATAATGATTCTCCTTTTTCCAGCCTCCCAAGGGCTGGGATTATAGAGGAGAACACCATGCCCAGTCTAGATCCCTGTCTCAGTGCTCCCTGGGGGTGGGCCTGGCAGTGTACACTGGGAATCGAACCTGGTCCCTGAAAATGCCTAAGCCAGCACTTTACTCTGCTGAGCTATCAGGCCTGTCTACATTGTGTACTACCAAAAAGGATTCAGGAGTCTGTTCGCACTAGTTTTAATGATAATTTTATATCTTAGCCCTAACATTTCATTTTCTTGAAAATATTCTGCAGTTCTCTATTGGCATGCAAGTCTGATGACAGCAGTGGGCACTCAAATTACCTTCTGTTGTATTTTTCTAAAATTTTCATAAGGAACTTAGTCCTCTGATGTATAATTTTATATTTATAATTCCATGTTTAACAGTACTATCCTTATTCATTTTTCTTTATGAATTTAGTATAGGGTCTCACTACACAGATCACAGTTGCCGTGACCCTCCTGTTTTCAGCCTCCCAAGTGCTGAGATTACAGGCATGTGCCCCAACGCCCAGTCTTATCACTGTCTCCGAGCGCCCTGGACAACCAGGGATTGAACCCCAGTCGCTGCCTCTGCCAAGCAGGCATTTTAATCTGCTGAGCTATCTGACCCGCATCAAAGGCACTGTTTTTAAATATTTTACTAATTTCTTTGGAAAATGACATCTTTCCTAATTGCTCCAGACATTTTGTTTCTTTGCTTTTTGCTAGAAGTATTGAACATAGGCCCTTGCACTTTCCAGGCAAGCACTTCTAGACATTAGTTTCAATTTCAATTTGGCAATAAACTTTGAACATTAAATAATTTACCAACTACTGGGGATATTTAAGATTTAGAGTGCAATACTGAATACAGTTAACATTTTACATATGGATACAGAAGACAACAATTTGGAATAAACAGGGGACACTGAAAGGACCTTACTGAAGCCCAGGTGTGTGCGACATCTGGAAAGGTCTCAGCGCTAGGGAGACAGGGGAACCTGCTCCTGTGAGAGCAAAGATGAGCCCGGCAGGTAGCTCCAGGGGCCTTGGCACAGTGGGGTGGGGCAGGAGAGGGTGGAGCAGAGGAGAGAAAGGGGTGGAGCTGAGGCTGTGGGGAGGGGCAGGAGAGGGAGGAGCAGAGGAGAGAAAGGGGCGAAGCGGAGGCGGTGGAGAGGGATAGGAAGGGGTAGAATAGAGGAGAGTAAGGAGCGGGCCGAGGCTGAGGGAAAAGGCAGGAGAGGGTGGAACAGAGGAGAAAGGGGCGGAGCTGAGGCTGTGGGGAGGGGCAGGACAGGGCGGAGCAGAGGAGAGAAAGAGGCGGAGCCGAGGCTGTGGGGAGGGGTAGGAGAGGGCGGAGCAGAGGAGAGAGAGGGGCGGAGCCCAGGCTCTGGGAAGGGGCAGGAGAGGGTGGAGCAGAGGAGAGAAAGGTGTCAGCGGAGGCTCTGCAGAGGGACAGATGCTAGGACAGGACAGGACCTCACAGGCCCCGCAACTGCTCCCTGCTGAGGAAAACACCCCAGGACCTTGAGGTGAGCCCTGGAGCCACACTGGTTTTCTGGAGCAGTCGCTGGCGTGGGGCACAGCGCAGCCTGGAGTGCCCAGCTCCACTCTGCCCTCAGAAGACCCACAGAGTCACTACTCAGGGCCGTCTGAGGACTGGGACAGCGGGATTATTATTGTAGCTTAGTGGGGGACCACCCAGATGGTGGCCAGGGCTTGCTCAGGGTCACAGGGCAGCAGGTGGCAGTGCTAGGACTGCAACTCGGTGTGACAGGAGGCAGAAGGAACTCCAAAGTCTTGTGCAGGATCTCCCTTGGGAAACGGGCATTGACCAGTTTGAGTGAACTTGAACACACTCCTCAAATGCTCTGTTGCGTTTTGTTTGTCCACGACGTCTTTTATTGGGAAGCGAAACAATGGCTTAACCATACACAAACTAAGAAATAGCTAAGCAGGTGTACTTAGCTGTATTTTCAAATAAGAGCTGCGAACGTGCGCGCTGGGCCGCATTACCTTTCTGCCCATCAGGGCAGTCGGTCCTCCCCTCCCCCCAGCACTGACCCCCCAAAATGAGTGCCCTGAGGGAACTCACCTGCCACTGCGAGCAAGGCCGCCTTCTCCTCTCCCAGCACCGGGTTCCTGATGGAGCAGGACACCTCGGCCCTGGAGCTTTCCGCCACCGTCACAGAGCAGTCCACGTGGACCAGGCATCATATGGGCATCATCTCAGATTCAGGTAACAGGCGTCGTCCCTGTGGGTCCCTCCACTGGAGCTCAGGGTCCGGGTACCACCCCCAGGACCAGCAGGTCAGAGTGATGCTCTTTATGTGCGCAGGCCGAACATGAAGGAGGGGAGCTGCACCAGAGGCTGGAAGGGACAGGGCAGGGGAAAGAAGGCTTTGCTCTGAGTTCTACCCTACATTTTTGAAGAGTGTATTACCGAACAATTACACATAATGTGTTTCCTCACACAATGGTTTAATACGTGAAACTAACTCCCCCAGCACTTAACGTAAGATGCAACCTCCAGCGGTGCTGCATCTTTCATTCCCTCCCTCCTCCCCTGAGCTGTGCCCTTGCCTCCACGCTGGCTCCTGAGGTGGTGACGAGATGCTCTTCTGTCCATCGGAGCTGAGAGCTGCACCCTTGGTTTTCTGTGGTAATCCACAGCTGAGCTCATGGTGCTCACTCAGCTCTTCCTGACCTGGAGCAGAACGCAACACCAGAACCTGGGACTTGGACCCGTCACGTGGTCTGGTCCATCAGACCCCAGTGCCTTTAGTGGAACAGGAGCAGCCTGGGTGGTGGAGCCGAAATCTGATCCGTACCAAATCCGATTAAATGTGTCAAGCAGCACACAGCAGGGCCCCGCGAGGGACAGGACTGTGCATTTCAATGCTGCCTGTCCGTGCGCACCCTGCCAGCTGGGCACCGCACTGGCCCAGGCTCCTGGTCCTCAGGCCTATGATACCGATGGAGGCTATGCCCTGTCATCTCTTGAGCATACTTCAGCCATAACTAGGAGGGGAAAGTTGTGAGACATCTCATTGGGCTCTTCTTACCTCTCCGTGCCTGGCTTTGGGGCCCCTCACACTGGGCAGGGAGGCCTCATTGAAGTGCCTGGAGCTGCAGATAGAAGGCTGTGGAGACTCGGGTACATCCCTTCCCAGGCCCAGCTCCGTGCTCCTTGCACCTCAGAGAGCCCTGGGTCATGAGGAAGGGTGTGCTCTGCGGGGCTGTGCACAGCAGCACAGAGTCCCCATCTTTCCCCCCGGGGCTGTGCCTGTCTGCAGCCCTGGTCTGGGGTCAGGCATGGAGGAAGAAAATGAGGCCAGGAGTGAGAGGTGGTGCTGCAGAGCTGAGCTCCAGGGAAGAGCAGCCCTGCTGGGGCAGCACGGGGTCTCCTTGAGGGGAAACAGTAAGGAGAGGGGCGAGATGGGGCTCTGGGTCCCTGCAGAGACCACCTCTCCAGGGGAGCAGATTCCTACCCTGGGCCTCCATGAACTCCTCCAGGAGCACGGCACAGCTTCAAGAAATTGGGGCATGGCAAAAAGATATGAGGGTGGGCACCCACACAGCTGAGAAAACACAGCTCCTGAGAGGGGGTTCTCGGGGCTCAGCTCTGGAAGTCCTCTGCTCTGATAGACGAGCACTCTGGATTACAGGCTTGTGTCTGGATCACGTTACTCTTTTTTATTTTTTTATTTTTTTTTAGCGGGACCAGGATTCAAACTCACGACCTTGAACTTGCCAGGCAGGCACTTGTGCCACTGAGCTATCTCCTGGCCCCTATCAGGTTTTTTTTTTTTTTTTTTTTTTTTGGTGGTGGTACTGGGGAGTGAACTTAGGACCCTGCACTTGTCAGGCAAGTGATTATTCTACTGAGCCATCTGCCCAGCCCAGGATCATGTTACTCTTGCAAGCCAGTTTCACTGTGTCCCGCTGCTTATGGCAGATGAGAAAACCCCAGCGCCTCTTGCACTCGGTGAGTGTGCTCTGGACTCATGAGGATGTGAGTGGGAGTGAAGCACGTGGTCTCTGGAGGATGGAAGCAGTGGAAATTGGGACGCCTGACTTGGGATTCACCTGAATTCAGCTTTATTGTGTGCTTGATGTGTCCAGGTGAAGATCAAACTACGTGGGCCTTACTCCTTTCTAGAACTCAGGTGATGCCTCTGAAAAATTCTTTATTTTTTGCCACAGACGGGAAGCACAGGAGGCCCGCAGGTTGGTGGGCCTGGAGATGAGGCTCTTCCTGCATCTCCATGGTCATGATTTGGCTGCTAGCGATGGTGTTTGGTTGGCGTTTCTGAAGACTTTAAATAAAAGACAGAGAGGATCCCACCCCTGAGCTCAGTACGTGGCCCTGAGACACAGTAGAACTAGCTGCCTGGGCTCAGCTCACGGCTGAGCTGTGAACCCTCCCTGACCTTCCAACCCTTCTGGGCAGGCTCTTCCCTCCAGTCAGCAACTGGGGAGGAGGGGAAGGTGATAGCACAGGCTGCCCAGAGGGCCTAGGTCCTCAGGCAGTGGACCCCGAGGTCCTGAGTGTACGCTGTCGAGGTCCCTTCTGTCCCTGTGCACTGACTTCTTGTTCTAGCAGCTGACAAGGAAATCCCCAGACTGAAATGAGCTCTGAGACTCGCAAAGTCAGAAGTCATGGATTCCATGAGCGAACTTTCCCTGCAGCAACTGTGATGGCAGGGAAAGGTGATAGAAACCTTTTCTATTAAAGAACACATGACTCTACAAAGACTGACAAGATGAATGTAAGCACTAACCCCTGCCATTGCACTGTGGTGTTCCCACAGGCTCAGCCGCATTTTCCACACATACAGGTGAGTCCTGGTTGGATAAAAACACAGCAGGTCTGCGTCATCAGTGCTCACCTGTGACACGCAGCTCAAACTGTGCGTGACCGAGCTTGGCAGATCTCACAAAGATGCAGCTGTAGTCTCCCTCATCTCCAGGGAGGATGGGCTGGATCCTCAGGGCCACCTGGCCCTGCATGATGCTCTCCCTCAGGAGCTCCGTCCTCCCCTGGTACTGGAAACTCTGCTGCTCTGTGTGGTCCTGAGAATCCCAGTACTCGTGCACCAGCACAGCTCGTTGGTCACAGTACCACCTGATCTCCATGTCCCCAGCATCCACGGGTGGGCTGAGCTGGCAGGGCAGCACCACTGCTCCTCCCACCAGGGCGATGACGGGAGACCGTGGTCCCTCCACTTGGAGCTGCCCTGGAGGAGATCAAGAGAGGACACAGTCAGTGCAGAGTGTGGCAGGCGTGCTGGTGACTTCTGAGGAGACAGGAAAGACACCAGGTCAGCACACTTGATAACTTCAGGCAGGGGATGAGCACAGGTGAGAGGAATGGACAGGGTGACACTGAGTGCAGGAGACCCCAGGGCGCTGGGCCCAGGGTGCAGCAGCCACGGTATCATGCACTGAGTGAAGCGTGTTCCAGCTTGCTTAGAGGCGTAAGGCACATGAAACAGTGTATTTAATCCTCACCACCTTTGGTGTCTGAGGGGATTATTATTTTCAGATGAAGAATTTGAAGGGGTGCTCTAATGCTTTATCACATGACAGATAATAATGTGACATAAAATAAATATTTCAGAATAGTGTCAAACATTACATTGCTCTGAAGCATATATTATTCAGTACAATGTAATCATATAAGGTGACTGATGTGGAAACATTGAAACTAATGTTCTTCTAATCAAAGAAGAAGCAGGATATTTTCCATTCTCATTTTAGATCCATCAGAATGCTCAGACCTGAGCAAGACAACTCAGCGGTCTAAAGCGCCTGCTTAGGCAAGCTCAGACAACTGCAGAGATAGTGCTTCACTCCCCAGCACTGCACACCATGCCAGTCCCACCCCCATCCTCAGGCAAAGTACATGAATTTCAAACAATATTAATAAAAGGGCTGGTGAGATCGCTCAGTAGACTAAGTACCTGCTTAGGTAAGCGCAGGAATGGGGTTTCAATGCCCAGTATGGAATGCCACGTTGGTCCTGCCCTGAGGTGCCCTGAACCAGCCTCACGCATGCCTGTGAGCCCAGCACTCGGGAGGCTGAAAACATGAGGATCACTAGGAGTCCAAACTGCATAGTGAGACCCTGTGTCAAATACATTTAAAAATAGATCAAACAACACTAATATAAGAAAACTAAATTCAAAGTAAAACTAATATAAGGAAATACGTACAAAACAGTATGTACTTACAAAAGTGTGTATGCTTAAATCATTATGACAATTAAAAGAAACTAAAACATTTGAATTTTTCTCCATTTTCCAAGTGGTGCCCACTCTTTTCTTTCTTTAGAGAAGTTCCTCTTCTTTCTCTTGGAAGTAAGCCTTTTTAGCTGCATGATCTTCAGTTCTATCACCCAAATAAATCTCTCTTGAGAGCCTAGGAAACATTAGGTGAGGACGTGAGCCCCAGTGAAAGAGCTGCTGCTGCTGCTCCCACCCCCCAGGCCACTGCACAGTGGACCCTGGTGCCACACTCCAGGTGGGGCCTATCAAGGTCAGCTAAAGTAGGACAAGTTCTGTTTTCCTTTGGGGAAAAAAGCAATTCACTGTTATCAGTGGCTGCTTTATCTTCAAGAGGGTTTATATTCTGAGTTGTCTTTGCCAGCTGAGAAGCCGTGTCTCTTCCTAGAATACTTCTGCAGGACTTGGTGGGCCGGGAGCCTCCTTGCTGTGGGAGCAGCCTCATAGCAGATTTGATGTGAGTTTATCAGACTTCTTAGTCGACCACTCATTCTGTGCACTTCACTCCGCTCTCACATTTAGCATGGCTGCTGAGTTCTTCCCTCACCGTGGAAGGTGCTGTGCAGGGACAGTGGACTTTGACCTTTAATGACTCCCAGGAGGAAGCCCAGGAGCCTCCCCTGTGCTCAGCAGGGCAGGAGCCCAGGGCGCCCTGGCTCAGGGCAGCCAGCCATGCAGGGCGGGCTCTGGAGTCACCTGCTTCCCTCCCTGCTAGCATGCTGCAGCTGGTGCAGGGTGGGCGGGACCTGCAGCTCTGGATACAGGGTTGGGGCTGAGGATGTCAGAGCTGGGGACTTAGGGAAGGACTGAAGGTGGCCCGGCAGCCAGCACAGCATCCAGAGGGATCGTGTCAGTTATGGTGACATTGAAGTGAAACTCAATTTTTTTTTTTTAATATTTAAAATTTTATTTTAAAGAGTAAAAACAGCAGAAACAAAGATAGAAAAACAGTAACAAGCAAGAGTACATATAGTACAGAATCTCAAAACAAGAACAAAAATTTAACAATGGTTGTATTACATATCTTCATCATGAAATCTTTTTAGATTAATAGATATAGGTATGTAAGATTGGTCA
>PVKN010035302.1:0-11669 GCA_004027915.1 Capromys pilorides | reverse complement strand
GAGTTGGAGGCCTCCTGTTGCGCACCAGAGTCCTGCCGGAGCTTTTCCAGTCACCACAGAGCCGGGAAGCCCGAGCACCTCCCCTCGCCCGAGCACCCACCCTCCCCTCATAGAACCCTTTCTGGCCTTCTTCCCAATTTCAGGGGTTCAACTCCAGAGCCTCACTTTCAAAGGAGACTCCCCAGGGCATAGGTTTTTCAGCCCACAAAATCTGGGCCCACCTTTACTCTGTGTCCTTCGCAGTGCTGTTTGCTCAGGGTTGTATTTATTCATGCGAGCAGCTTTGCGGAAGCAGGAGCCCTCAGAGAGCTCAGCTGTGCTCACTACAGCCTGTGTCCAGCGCTGGTATTTTTAAAAAGAAAAGAACAGCTCTTGCCTCTGTGTGTGCGTGGTCCTGGAGTCCAGTGAGAGTCCTGGGGGCAACAAGGCAGTCAAGGACAGAAGTCACCCCCAGTTTCTAGCCAGACAGGATGGCAGAGAGTGCAGAGCCGGGCTTCCTGCAGGCTTCATTAAGAAGAGGAGGCAGTAATTGCAGCTAAGAGCGGAGTCTCTGCGTTACGTCCTGTGCTTTATCCCTGGGTGATTTGGCAACGACTATTAAAATCAACCCAAGCAGAATAAGGCAGCCTGATTTTAATGTCTACCCCCAAAAAAATGAGAGTTAGCAAATCGGAACTTGGAAATCTGGACATAACTTACCCCATTATCCTTTTTTCACTGAGCTCACATTTGGCTCTTTTTCCTTCATGATTTATGAGATGCATCAACAAATGTTTAAGATAGTAGGAATAGGTTTCGTAAGTCACGTCCCAGTCGCTGGGTGCCGTGGCGGCTTTGCCGCGCTTGTGTGCCTGCAGTGCCCGTGCTGTCGCCCAGGGGTGGGGGACGCCTCGATGGGTGCCACAGAGCCCTGCGCCGTGGCCCAGGCTGTGCCCTGGAAGCGCTGAATGAAAAGCGCCCGGGTCACCCCGGGGTCACCCACATGTACCGGGAAGTGAAGCACAACTAATCCAGATTTACTCCTGGAAGAATCTGTTTGCCTAAGTATTTAAAAACAGATTAGGGCTCCCCCGACACTGGGTCCCCAGCACAGTGTAAACAGGGGTAAAGGGCGTAAACAGGGCCTGGCCTCTGCGCCTCGGAAGCAGAAATGTCACGGGGGATGAGTTTCCTTTCCAGACCGGGGCAGAAGGCCTAAGTGGCTCCTGGAGTGGCTGGTGGCTGTGTACCCTGATTGTCGCCCCGGAGGGAGTTCGGGGCCACTTGTGAATCATCACAGGCTTGCCGAAGCTCCTGTAATTACAGCCTCTCGGCGCATGTTGCGCTTCTCTTCATCACCCTCATCAAGCAGGTCGCGTCCCGACCTCCCAGGACACACCCAGGGCTACTTGTCAGGCTCGAGAGCTACTTGTACCATCTCACATTGTTCTTCTTGAGTCTGTAGCCCCGCTCTCCCCAGCCGCGCAGCAGGGGTGGCGAGCCTCCGGCACGCGTGCCGCAGCGGGCACACCTCTTTGCCACCCCGGGAGCCGAGTCGCCGGCAGCCGAGCACCGGATAACAGCCACTTTTTCTAAACTAAAACCTCAGTATTCAGTTGTAATTGCAGCACTAGCAGTTTGCAATGAGTGGGTTTGGGGTCACAGTTCGGGCCTCGGTCTCTGACCTAGAGGAATACCGAGCTCTCAGCCTCTCTTCTTTTTCTTCTTGAGAGGCCAAGCCCACTTTTGCCCAGCTTCTCTCCCCACCTATCCTCTTTTCATGTCTCCAGATCCTCTGTAGACCCTGAGGAAAAACTGGTTCCCTCCCCCTCCCCAGCCCCACTCTGTCCTCTGCCCCTCGGGCTGCCAGGCATGGGCTCCCTTCTCACAAAAGCCAGGTGGTTTTTGTCACTTGAGGAATTCCTGGCGTTGTGCCACCTTTCTCAAGCCCCCGAAAAGATTAGAGAAGCATCTGCCCGGTCCGCTGCCAGCGTCCTGCTGCTCCCCCAGGACCCTCCTGCAAGGTTCCCTTCAACCCAAGGGGAGCACACACCCCACCCACCCACTCCAAGTGGCAGAGGAGTTGGGAGCCAGACGCACACAGCCACCCGCAGGCGGGGAGGCAACCCACTGCCCTGCCTGACTCTGGCCCCGGGTCCTCCCGTCCTAACTCATCACAGGGGACACACTACTTTGGGACCCTGGATGACAGCCTCGGGAGAAGAGGGGTGTCTCTCGAGCCTCGTGGGGACCTGGCCCTACTGCTTCACTCCTTCCCCGCGCCTCCTGCCCAGTGCACCAGTGGCAGGGCCTGCAGCCCGAGTCCCTGTGCCCATGGTGAGCACGGCCGTCTGGGGACTCTTGCAGGGAAGAGAAGGAGCGGTGGATCCGCGCCAAGTACGAGCAGAGGCTCTTCCTGGCCCCGCTGCCCTGCACAGAGCTGTCCCTGGGTCAGCACCTGCTGCGTGCGACGGCCGACGAGGACCTGCGGACAGTCATCCTGCTGCTGGCGCATGGCTCCCGGGAGGAGGTGAATGAGACCTGCGGGGAGGGCGACGGCCGCACGGCGCTACACCTGGCCTGCCGCAAGGGCAACGTGGTCCTGGCCCAGCTGCTTATCTGGGTAGGTGGCCAAGCCCAAGGACGCTGCGGGGCAGGGGAAGTGGGCGGGGCTTGGAGTGGGCGGGCTGCGCCTTGGGAGGGTGGGACCAGCAGCCAAGTCCGAGGATGCTGGCTGGGGCAGGGCCCAAAAGGGAGTGGCCAGCAGGTTGGGGTGGGGCCTCAGGGTGGGGCCTCAGGGCGGGACCTGCAGTGACCCTGTCGGCCATACTCTGCTGCCAGGGCCCTCTCCTCAGTGGTAGGCCATTGTTACCCTCTAAAACCGGGGAACAATTCCTATTAGGGAGTCTAGTGATGCAGGTTTATGCATGCTTTTGATCTTCTGCAGTGGGCACCCTGGGGAGACTAGATTAGATGCAGACACGGAATCCAATCACTCAGCTGTCTAGCCTCACTTCCGTGCAGTAGTAATAAAGGCAGCCGAATACTAATTAAGCAACAACTCGTCCCGATGGCTTGGGCCCTGGCAGCATAATAGCAGAGGCTGAGCACTGACCTGGTGGACACTGGCTGCCCTGTGTTTCTGGAGGCTGGCTGGTGAGGCCAGGTGGGCAGGGGTGGCTTCTCCGTGGCTGCCCCCGAGACTCCCCGGCGCCGGCGGCGGCGGCGCCTGTGCTATCTTCTCTGGGGGTGTGTACTGCTGCTGCTGCTCCCGTGTCCTGTGAGGGCACCAGTGCCAGTGGGGTGGGGCAGAGATAGCCACTTTCCAAGTGAGGCCCTCAGCCTAGCAAACTGGAGGACACAGCTCCACCCATAAGAAGTTGCAGGCCAGCGTCCTTTTCAGGGTAGCCAAGAGCCCCTCCGTGGCAGCGCCCCAGGTGCACACACACACTCACACCGAGTAGCAGAGGCGGGAGCAGATTCACCCTTTTGTATAAGCAAGGAGCTTCTAGGCACACACCTGTAATCCCGGCACTCTGGAGGCTGAAGCAGGAGGATCACTGAGAGTTCCGGGCCAGCCTGCTTCACATAGCAAGACCCTGCATAAAAATTTTAAAAAAAATATTGTTGGCTATTGTCAGCTCACATTTTCCCTTCGCAAACCTACCGAAGATTAAAGCGAGGCTCCCGCTCACAGCCCTGCTTCTAGCAGAGACAGCTTTTTTTTGTTTTGTTTTTTGTTTTTTGTTTTTTTTTTGTCTTTTTGAGACAGGGTCTCACTATGCAGTTCAGGCTGGCGTTGCGCTCACTTCTGTAGCCCAGGCTGGTCTCAAACTCGCACCGATCCTCCTGCCTCAGCCTCCCAAGTGCTGGGATTACAGGCGTGCGCCACCACGCCTGGCCTAGCAGAGACAGTGTTCAAGCAACATGTGCAACAAGTAAACAGGCTGGCGGGGTCTCGCTCACCGGGCGGAGCGCAGGCCGCTGCCGGAGCCAGGCCTTGGAGGAGGAGGTTACAGCGACCTAAGGAGGTGGTCGCAGTCCGCTCGGTAAGAGAAGGACTCGAGGTCGTCTGCTTTATACATGCATGCATTGAGATTGAAAGAACCCGCTTGCAGGAAGCGGTCCCGACTGTTCACAAAGCCCGTCTCTGGAGAGAGGATAGGTGATTTTCTTCCTCTTGTAGCCTGTGCTCTGCCCCCATTCCTGCAGCCCGGCACCCCCCCCCCATCCAGTGACATCCTGGGGACGCTGACACACCCTTGTCGCCCCTGCAGTACGGTGTGGATGTCATGGCGCGCGACGCCCAGGGGAACACGGCGCTGGCCTACGCGCGGCAAGCGTCCAGCCAGGAGTGCATCGAGGTGCTGCTGCAGTATGGCTGCCCCGACGAGCGCTTCGTGCTCATGGCCACCCCCAACCTGTCCCGGAAGAACAACAACCGGAACAACAGCAGCGGGAGGGTGCCCAGCATCATCTGAGAGCGCGCGCGCCCTCGGGAGTCACGGCACGTGAGTCCTGTCACATCCCCTCCCTCCTTCCGGTGGTCACCTCCTGCCCACCTGCCCACTCACCCCACATGAAATCTCCGAACCCAGGCCTCCCTGAGGGGTGAAGAGCAGGCCAGGAGGCTGCGGATCGGCTTCCTTTTCACAGACTCCGCGAAGTGCGTGGGACCGGCCGTCAGGCCTGGGTGACTTGGTGATAGCACATGGCACGGGACCCGGCCTGGTGGCCCGGAGGCAGAGCGGGCGCCGGCGCCAGGGCCGCGCCGGGGAGGGGCTCGGGCGCGGCGCGGCAAGGCGCGGGGCGCGGGGGCCGCGCTCCCCAACTGGCAGTTAAGCACATGAGTCCGTTTCACCTCTACCACACGGAGCACTTGGATCTCATCTCTTCTCCGAGGAGCTTGACGGCATAAATCAGGAACAAGCACAGAGTTTGTCAGGTTTGAAGCCCCTATGATGGTTTGTGTCAAATCAGTTGTAGCTAATCTGTCCAGGGAGAATACTGGCTTCATTACACTTGTATAGTTGAGTTCTTCCAGCATTACCGCTGTTTAATAGAACATGATTAGTCATCACCGAGAAGAAAGCATATTAGCCGCGGAGGCAGCTCCGCGGCGCGCTCCGGTGATTGCCGCGATGTGATTGCGCTGCTCTTGGAAGCGTCGTATCATCCCAGACATGTTCTTTCAAGCCCTTGGAGCCCTCCTTTCTAAATTCACTGTCATAATTTAGTATCTGTTTAATTTTTCAGTCCAAAGAGAGGAAATCAGTTGCTGAGTATTATTTGACTGCAGCCTCCTTGGTGCAAAACAAAATGGAAAAAATAAATAAGTAGAACTTGGAAATTCAGAAAGAAATTGCCAGTGCGGCTGGTACCGGCTTCTCGGGTGCGTTTGGTCAAGGAAGTGAGCACACAAAGGCCTGTTTTTTTTCTGACTGTGAGCAAGACGTTCTGTCCTCTGGTCAAGGTGGGTGTGCTGGGCCCTCAGCCACTGCAGGGCCCCACGGCCTGCCCAGCCAGGCTTCGGGAAATCTGCTTGAATAAAAGAAGTTTGTAAATGTGCATTGATTTTTGTACAGACAAATGGCACTTCTGTTAATTCATAAATTGAACTGGATGTGAACTAATAACATGCAACTAGTTGAGATAAGGGGGTTACAGATCATTGTACATGGAAAATATTCCCAGCAGTAAACACTTCCATTAATGTGATATACAGCTTTTAAAAAGGAGCATATCAGAATAAAATGGCGGTACAATTTGCTTATTAAAATGGAGAAGAAAAAAGAATGATGCAGAAGCACTGTGGACAGGGGGAAGAAGCGTCTGAGTTTTCACTCTCGCCGGTGTGATTTAGGTTTCTGCTAACCAAGAGGGAGGGGCGTGGGCAGGGTGGGGCGATCCTGTGTAAACTGGAAGCAGGTGCTCTGCAGGGGCGCGAGAAACAGGCGCAGAGGCGGAGGCCAGCCTGACCCTGGCCCGTGGGACCCCTGGCCCGTGGGACCCCTGGCCCGCCCTCGTCAGGGCGCCTCTGCCAGGTGGACAAACAGAGAAAACCAAATCACCAAGGGAAGTGGCAGCTCGCCCAGCACCCGTGGCAGAGGGACCAGGGCACAAGGGTTGTCCCAGTGGAAGCTGAGGACTGGGGCTGGCGTCCTGCACGGACGGACACACAAAACCACCTTTTCCCAGCAGCCCCCGGGGACGTTCCTTGCTCCCATATATTGAACCTTATATTTTGTAAGAGTTTTTCCCCTTCTTTCACTTTTTAAAAAAAAAAAAATTTAAAGTAGATGGCGAAAGAGTAAAAGCTTTACACAGAATCTCTATGTGGGTGAGCATTGGAGACGTCTACTCCTAGGCGGCCGGGGTGCAGAGCTGAGCGCCGGGGTGCAGCAGCCTCAGCCTGAGCGCCTCAGCTGCACTTCCGTGGCCCTGCCACTCCGGCTTCGAGTCTGCTTTCCGTCACTGTGTAGTTATTTTAAATGTGAATAGAGAAAAAAAAAAGTCGTTGCCTATTTTTGAAGACTACGTTAGCATCTAATCCCGCTATATACACGTTCACCTCCACATAGCCTTGACCGTAGACTTTCTGTAGAGAACACAGCTAGAGTATAAATGAAATTCTTAAATTATTTCATTGTAGTTAATTCCCACTCAAGGAATGCTTTATCATAAATGGAGCCTTCTTTTGAAAAGAAACGGAGTTCCTTGTGAGGCTTCGCTTTGGGGTGTATATGAGTGTGTACATATTACTAGATGTGTTTATAATATAATATTTTCCCAAATGACTTCTCCCATGCCTACCACGGCCTGAAAGCTAGATCAGTGTTTCCCCTCCCTTCCCTACAGCACAGGGATGTCATGGCCGCACCCCAGGGGCCAGGGCCCGTCCCCTCCCATGCCAAGTGAAGTCCCGTTGGTCTGCATCCCAGCATCACACCCTGGTCCTCTGCTGACCACACTCCTGCTCAGCTCAAAGCTAGCTAACACTGAGTGGAGTAAGACCCTCCTGTCTCATGGCTCATTTCCGTGTTCAGCTCCTTGAAGCTGGTGACGTGGGAAGCCACCACTGCAGAATCCACAGACCCTTTCCTATCCAAAGTAGAAATCCTCCCATGATGAGCAACAGCTGGCTGGGAGGGCACACGAGCATCGCGTGCACAGGGATAGCCGTGCAGGTGCCTGGACGTGTCCACCTCATCCTGCCGGGGCAGCACCCCATTCCGACTGCCAGGCACTAAACCGGAAGTGAGAGGCACAGAGGTGACTGGCTTCTCCAGTGGCCAGGGAAACACTGCCAGTGGAAGAGCACTGTGCTGCAGGGCTCACAGGTGGCTTGGGAAGGCGTGACCAAGCTCAGCACCCCATGGCTCCAGGGGCCAGCAGCTCTGGGCTGGGCCAGTGACAGGTTCCCAAGTCTTTGGCCCCAAAACCGTGCGCATCATTGCACCTCCCCAAAAGGCTGCGTGATGTTTAGGCAGCCTAGAAAAGCAGAAGAGGCACCAGGTGGGGAAGGCTGAACCCAGGCCCTGCACAGGGAGGCCAGGCCCTCTACCACGGCGCTCCCATCCTGGCCTGAGTCACTCTTTCCTGTGGTCCTCTGATGTAGGCTCTTCAGCACAGGGGCAGGGCCTCTCGGGAGCTTTTGCTCAGGCCGATGAGGTCAGTGTGGGCCCATCGCAGCCATGCAGCATAGGGAGCAACACGGTCGGGCGAGGAGGAGAGACCCGAGCCCGGCTCTGTGCCCCTTAGCATGTGTCTGCAGCATCCTTGTTTTGAAGCTTGCCGTGAGGTTGCACCAGAGAGAAATGCCCGCCTCATGGCTGGCCAGGAGCTGGGTGCTCAGGAACCAGAATGTTGTAGAACAAAGCACACGCCCAGGGACTCTCCCCCAGCTGACACCCCATCCGTCCTCTCTGCCTGGGGAGGTGGAGACGGCCCATCCACGAGCCAGCCGTCCTTTTCTGGGCCCCTGGGTGCCAGCAGCAGTCAGAGGGCGTTAGGAGCCCCTTTCGAGCCTCCGACCTCTGCCTTCCCAGGCCTCCCTTCTCAGCCTGTCCCTACCTTACCTGAAGCAAAGAGGGAGTGCTGCGCGGCTGCCACTCGCTGGCGTTGCTTGGAGCCAGGGTGACCCGTCCCCCGCCTCGGGTCACCGCGAGGCTGCTGGGCACTCGCGTCTCTGTCCACTTCCTCTTCACTGCAGGGTCCCAGCTAGCTGAGTGGCCTTTGGCTCACCAGCTTGACCACCCTCTCTGTCATTCAGGTTGCTCTGAGAATGAGGGGGATCCCCACACCCCTTCCTGGGGAAGTCTCCTGAGTAGAGAGAGGGAGTCGGGGTTCCAGAACTCAGGACGCAGAGGCGTTGGGAAAGCAGACTGTTGCCCCGCTGGGCCTTCTTCCCACCCCACCCCGTCCGCTGTCTGCTCCTCACCCGAGGGCACAGAGCCTTTTCTAGAAGTCTCCTGGGTCGTATTTACGGTCTTCACACAAACTGAAGAGCAGTCAGGAAGGCGTTTGAGTACAGATGTTCCAGAGACGCAGGTCTTCCCTTCAGAGGGGAAGGACTCCGAAGAGGCTGTTTTTGAGGGTGTGGAGGCACATCCCAGTGGTTTTCCTCTCATTCCCACCAGAAAGCCCAGTCAGGGCCTCGAGTCTGCCATACTTCTTCCCTGGAGCAGGTCTTGGGGCCCGGAGTGCCCCCCACCCTGTGGCCCTACTGGCCTCCGTTCTGTTCTCCTCTGCTCAGTTTTGTCTGGGTGAATCCTTATCACTAGGCATCTGTATTCGGCTGCCTTGTGAGCCAAAATCTCGGATTCCTTGTAATTAAGCAGAAGAGAGAAGGGAGAGGAGGGGCCCAACTACTTGTGGGGGAGGAATTACTCTATCCGACTCCGACCTCAGATTCCAGGCCTATGGCTGTCCAGGAAAGCAAGTGCTGGGCCCGAGTCACAGCCATGTCCCCAATTCCATAAAAACCCGTTCCAGGCAGTCTGGGCCCCTATCTCTCACCTCATGGGGAAAAGGCAACCTGAACTTGGGCCTTAGTGGTAGAACCCATGTCTTCTTCCATCCAGTGAAGAAGCGCTGCGTGAAAGCAGATCTTCAGATCTCAAAGATTCCCCGCTTAGTTCCTGTGTCTGCTGCTTTTTTTTTTTTTTTTTTTTTTAACGTATATTTGCATCCTGTGTCATTGTTTAAATTAGAATCATCCGTGGAGGATTTTGGAAAGGGATTCTAGACAACCAGCAAGTCTTTTCCTCCTGGAGTTTTTACAAGCCCAGGTTTTAGGAGCGTCTGAGAGCTGTGCGCCCCACCCAGAGCAGTGATGGCAAAGGGGGTCCTCCTTCCAAGCAGCACCCCAGGTGGGCTGGGCTTGCTCCTGCCTGGTCCAAGCAGCATGCTGCAGGCGCCAGCCTAGAGCTGGGCACTACTCCTGTGTCTGAGGCCAGATGCCGCCGTGCGTGAGTGTGAGAGAGGAGGAGGGAGAGCAAGCGAGGCTGGCTCAGGGCTTGTTTTTTATTTTGGCCTAGCCCGCTGCATCTGCAGGGGACCCCTCTCTGGGGTCGTGAATCAAGCCATATGATAGACTCACCTGCCCAAGTCTGACCTGGAACGCCTACCTGGAGGGGTTCCACGGCCTGGTGTTGACGCAGGTGAAGAGAGGAACAAGAGGTGTGAGGGTGCTGGGAGTCCCCACCACAGAGCCAAGCCCTGAAACAGGCCAGCTGCTGGGAACAGCCGTCCCCAGGTTGGGAGAGACCCCAGATCTCCCTCCCTAGTGTCCACACCGCCCAGGGTGCTCATGCTACCTACGGCTGGCCCTAGCACTCTGGAAAGATCACGCTGCACCAGCCAATCCATCATGCACAGAGTAAAGGGGCACAGGGGCTTATTAAAGGGCGTCCTGACACCCCACCCTCCAGCAAGGGCCAGCCATGTTGCCTGTCTGCCTGCTTTACTGGGCAAGGGGGACAGAGAAGGGACCAACGGTGCTGGGACCTTGGGCCAGTCCAGGAGGTGGCTGTGGCTCGCTGCCCACACCCATGAGCTCAGTGCCCAGGGCCCAGCAGTTTTCCCCCCAGAAGGGAGCTGAGTTGGGGTCGGAGAGGCAGAGGGGGTGTCCAGAAGCTGCTTCCTGTGGTGGAGAGAAGGGCGGCCCCTCCCAGCAGGCCAAGCTCTGCACAGCCCGCGCTGAGCAGACGTGCAAGCCAGGGATGCCGGTCACCTTTCTGGGTGAGAGCAGGGGAGGCCAGGGCCTGCCAAGGAGCACAAGGTCCTGTTTCTGTAAATAGCCGTGTACAGACATAGACGACAGAGAGCGAGCGGCGGGGGTTATCCAGAGACGGGCGGTTTATTTTGGTCGGTTATTTTTTTTTGTTTTGTTTTTGGTTGTTTTTTATATTACCTCATTGAGCGACTTTGTTTCACAATGACTCTATGATGCTTTATTTATATTGTTTGTACTGTAATTAAAACGATTGACAGACATTTCACTTGGCTTGTTATTTCATATGATCTTGTTTTGATTAAATATTCCAGTTTGTATTTTCCTGCCTTGGGATTCCTGTGTCAGCTGTACAGTATTCTAAGGGAAAAAGGAAAACAGAAAAAAAAGAAAAACTGTGTAAAGTAATGAGAGAGGTGGCCGTAGTGTAGGACCTCTTTCTAATAAAGAAATGAAAATATGTCTATGCTATGTTTGGCTTGGTTTGGTTTTGGTCTGTTTTTTGGGGCGGTGCTCGCTGGCCCTGAGGGAGGGGCCTTGCTTACTTTGTTCACAGGGACAGGAGCTCCAAGCCAGTGTCCCCAAGCAGGGCCTGGTGCACAGCTCTCGCTCAAGCCCATGGCCGGCCCCAGCCCTAGCCCCTGAGGACTCCAGTTGCAGCAAAGCTGGGTTCAGAAGCTCTGGTGCACCCGGCCATCTTAGCCCCGACCCAGCTATCCCAGGTAACTGACAGTGACGGAGCAGGAAGGCAGGAGAGGGAGCCATCGGTGGAGTCCCTTAAGCATGCAAGGACTATCACAGTATTGCTGTCACTTTCTTGCATAAGGTACATTATAGGATTACTCCCAAAGTAGAAGAAAGGCAAAACCCAAGGGTCCTAACCCTGCCCCCTGCAGTCAGTAAGACAGCTGGTGACCCCCGGTCCGGGTGGACCTGCCCCGATCCTCTTGTGGTCCAACAGCCTGCTCAGTGCACGTGGATGGTCGCGTTAACACACCCATGATGTGTGGAATGCACACGAGGAGAGGCCTGGGCACCCAGAGGAGGTGACCCCCGTGCAGGAGCCTGTCGCCCAGCAGGTGACCACAGCCCCAGCAGGCCTGGTCTTAGTACACCAAGGTGGCACACCTAGGAACCAAGCAGAGAGTCACAGGAGTGGGTGCTGGATAATAGGGCACAGCTGGAACAGGGCAAGGGATGACTTCCTTGGATGTGGGGGGCCGTGGGTGGCTGGGGCCTGCAGTACAGCCATGGGGCCCGGGCCCTCCTGTCCCCAGCCCCTGAGTCGGGGAGCATGGCTGCAGCGCTGTATGTGGAGGGTGCTGGCGGTGGGAGGCGTGGCAGCAAGCAGTGCCCGGGTCCCCAGGTCCCCAGGTCCCCCAGTGGGCCTCTCCACTCCCCTTCCTGCACACACTGCTGGAGCCACAGACACCCCCTGCCCTGAGAGAAGCCAGGC
>PVKN010035301.1:0-11663 GCA_004027915.1 Capromys pilorides | reverse complement strand
CCTTTCTCTCTACAAAGCACTGTACATGGTTCCAAAATAAATTCTGAGGGGATTTGACTGACCTTCAGAGATACAAAAAATACATGCTTTGTTATGCAGGTCTTGCTTTAACTTGCCCTTAACCACTCAGTAGAAAAGTCTAAACATGACACATAAAACATAAGGGTAGTTTAGTATGCTGAGCTGTAAAAGGCTCTAATCAACAGCTTCCAACATTACCGGTTTCGCCAGTAACCCACTGCAATTATGGAACATTTGACTATGTATACAACTACCTTCTCTTAGATCAAAGAGAAGAAATCTATTGTACCAATAACCATTAGAAAATTTATCATGTCTATACCCTGTGCTCTGTATAACTACAATGAGGACAACAATATGCATTGTATCAATTATTGTGAATGTACTACTAACGTGTTTTGAAATGGTCACATTGTAATTTCTTATTAAAAGTAATTGAAAAAAAAATGAAGACGCTATGTTCTGTCCCACCTGCTGAGACAGCGAGATGTGAATGTGGCTGGAATTCAAATCATCACATATGCATGAAGGGCTTGCAAGTGGCCAGCCTGTTTGAAGGAGCCAGGACTGAAACGCCAGGGGGTTTTTATTTGTTTTTTTGTTTTGTTCTGTTTTCTTTCCTTTTTTAAACTCTGGGATGCCTCCCCTGACAGAGCTCTGTGTAAATGGCAAAGGCAGAACGTGCCTGATACCATTCTCCCTGGGCAATCCTCTCCTCTGAGGCAGAGCCATCCACCATCCAGGGCAGGGCAGCAGCTCACCCTTCTGCCAGCCCAGCTGAGAGCCGGAGTTGCCGGCCTCCTGCTGGGAGGAAAAACAGGCTTTTGAGAGCTGCAGGATTATTGGTGCCATGGGGAAAATACCACTCTAGTACTAATCTACAGCGAAACATCTTTTAGCCCCTCTGTTTAATACCTACTGTACACCAGAATTACCTATACAAGCACGTTTCATAACAAAGAAACAGCCTTCTCTCAGCCTCAGTTGTTGCTCTCTGCTGCCCTGGCAGCCTGTTTCTCCTACACTGCAGAACAAGGAAGGGCTGGAACCTCGGGGCAGGGGCGATCTGCCCACAGTGTTAGGCCAGACTGCGCTTGCCTGTGACAGTGGAATCTTTGTCCCTGTCCTGAGGGTCCAGGGTACTTGCAAATTCACAGATACAGCTTGGTGCCTAATTACTGTTTTCCTAAGTAAAAACATTTATTTTCATATCCTCTGCCCACACTCATTTATTAGTATTTATCCAGATTTTCTCCCTACTTTCTATGAGTCCAACATTTTGAGACCTTTGCACACACCCCCAACAACAAAAAAATTTGCTTTGAGTCTGTGACCCTCTCAGAGTGAACTGGAATGGTGGCACCAATCATGCAATTATTTCCTCTTTGGAAATGCCTTTCGCTTTACTTTTTTTTTTTTTTTTCTGTTCTCCCAGATAAACTATGTCATAACAGAACTACGAAGTTCTCCAAAGCACTCTGCTGTTTCCAGACCCTGGGACAATAATTACACCTGTGTAATTAAAGCAGAGAGAGGGTACCTGGTCAACTGTGAGCACGCCTGTTGGCATCACAAAGAAGCAGCAGGAGGTACTGAAGAAGGTTCCAGCCAAAGTCACCCAGGGGGCTGCCTGGACTGGCTCTGCTCTCTCAGTGTTTTGCCTGGATTGGGAACAGTGAGGGCCAGGGTAAGGGACAGCAGAAGGGAGAACGGGAGCTGAGCCTGAACTGAGGCCCGGGGCAGTGCTGGCAGGATGGATCATACGTTTGGCCAGGACGCTTCTGCCGTGGTTCTGGTGTGGTGGCACGATGTCCTCCAAGCTCCCAGCCCTGAGCCTAGGTGTGAAAGATCTGAGCGTTAGGCCGATCTGAGCGTTAGGCCAGGGTGCAAACACTCTTGACCTCCAGTGGCACAGGAAGATTCTCCGGCCTGCAGCACGGGCAGTTCACCAGCTTGGCTTTCTCCACTATTTCCTTTGTGGGCTGCAGCAACTGGAAGGAGATGAAAGAGACACAGGTGGGCAGAGACAGCAAAGACAGGACCCTGAGAGAAAGGAAAGACAAATGCCAAAGCCGCAGCTTGAAAAAAAATCCCTATAAAATAAAAGCATATTATGATCTTGTATATTTTCAAAACTTAGCCAAACTAAACCATTAAATGAGGATTTTGTTTCATAAAGTCTGCAAACTATTCAACCACTAACCCACTATACCAAGAATGTGGTGCCAACCCAAATATGTCAAGATTAGTAGTACTCAATAAAATCTCCAACCAAATGACACGCAAGCTGTATTTCATGATTCAAGCGCTTCCTTATGTCAAGGGGTATACACATTAACTTGTTTAAACACGGCTCTGCACTGTCACTGTTTGTCAAACGCAGAGGAAAAAGAATCCTGTGCTAACCAAACCCATCCAGACGAGCACGCCACACTTTCCTACTCCTGGCAAGCACACAATCACCTTGCAAGGAACACTCCCAGGGTCAGAGAGAAGGGGAGAGGAGGGAGGGCTCACCGCTGCCTCAGTGAGGGGTGGGGCACAGCACAGGCAGCGCTCGAGTATACTGGGCCCAAGGCCACAGGAGAGGCAGCGAATCTAACAGTTGCTGACTTTTTTCCTAAGACAGCAAATTACCAAAATTACAGAATGCAAACGCTTCATCTCCTAGTAAGATGAAGGCCTTTGTAACCCGTTACATAATGCATAAACAATTACAAGGGCTCTAGGTCTAGGCTTTCCTACCAATCCCCAGGACTGTGCTGGTCCTTTACACACAATTGTCCGCACTTTATAAAAGGGGAGGCTGAATCTCCAAGAGATAAAGTGACCTTTCTGTCAGAAACCTGTAAAACCCGAGCAAGGGCTGGGCACAGGGGTGCAGGCCTGTGGTCCCAGTTACCTGGGTGGCTGAGGCAGAGGGTCACAAGCTTCAGGTGAGGCAGGGTTACAAAGGGAGACCTTATCTAAAAATACTAAAGCACAACACAGAACCCCAAAGAAGACCAACACAAGAAAAAATAAGCAAAGCGGATTCCCCTGTCTTTGGAATCCCAACCAAAGGGAAACTACACAAAGTGATGCTGCTGCTCTTGATGTGATGTCTCTTTTGCACCAGAACGCTTGCATTTCAGAAGGAATCTAAAAATGGAGAGGGGTAATTATCTCATTCTCTGACTGTCAACAGCAATGCGCTGCTGTGTGCTTCTACCTGCCAGGAGAACAGGAGGAAGGCAGTTCTCTCTTATACAAAGCTCAGTAGTAAGATCTGTGAGGAAGGAGCCCTGGTGGAAGGAGGGTGGAACCTGCCAGCTGTTACCTGGCGCTCCCCACAGGAGATGCAGAGGCTGCCTGGCAGGCCCCCAGGCACGGGCAGCAGGGGCTGCTTCCACCTGTCCACTGGGCCCACGAGCCCCCTCTTCTCATGCATCCTTGAGCTACTGGGAAACTGTGGCCTCTCTTTTAATGCCACATGAGCCTGGAGATATGATGTCACTATGTAGCTTCTCCTAGATGGCTCTCTCTAGCCACAGGCCCATCAGGCCAGGGTTCTAAATGGGCAGTGCCCCACCTACCCACCCTAGCCCATCTGAGCAGAGGTTGGGCCTTTCAAGATCCGGGAGCTGACTAGCATTCTGGCTTCATCCCAAAATCCTCATCCACCTCCACCTGACAACAGCCACCCCTGAGAGGATACAAAGCCACAGTTTCACCTTCCTGGGTCCCCAGTTCACCTACTGAGTGCTTCCCAGTGTGACTGGCTTCAGAGATAGGCCTTTCAGAGGTAATGGGGGTGCACCTAGCTCACATAGATGGGCCCTCATCCCCTCTAAGTGGTGTCCTTCTCAGAAGAGATTATGCCCCCAGGATGCATGCATTCGGAGGAAGATCCTGTGAGGACCACGTCAGAGACCATGACCATCCAAAGCTGAGTGGAGACCAAACCTACTGGAGTTTTCTTCTTCAATTTCAGCTAAACTGTGAGAAAATAAACTTCTGGCTCAAGTCACTCCCTCTGTGGTATCTTATCCCAGGAGCCCAAACAAACTAACAGAACTTGTCATCGTCTTTGGCTTACACTTGCTGAGCCTCCACTGGGTACACTGGGCCCTTGCCTGACAGCTTGGCAGACCCTGCTTCATGTCTCATGTTGGTCTCCTCCTGTAGAAGGCAAACTCTCCTATAACCACAGGCATCAAACAGTTCATCTGTGATTCTGAGGAGGTTGTCACATTGATCTCTCTCTAGAGAAAGTAATTCCCATCCAACAGGGACCTCTCATGTCATTCCTGAGGCCTAGCACAGTGCCCACATCAAAGAGAGCACAGTTAATGTTTGATGGGAGGAATGGGAGAATGCTAGTAACAGTCGCGACTACAACGCACCGAATGTCTGCTGTGTGCCAGACTCCAAGCTAAGTGTTACAATAGTGCACTAACCACCTTTGTCCTCTCAGTAACCCAGGGAGTGCTTAATCTGTTACCCTCGTTCAACTGCCAAAGGCCAGGTCACAGCAAGATGAGTCAACTTGCCCAAGAAGCTGCTGAGCCTGAGACCAAAGCCACGCCTCTGCCATTTGAGTCTGCATTCCTAAGCAAGTGTCTTTTGAGAAGAAAGAAAAGAAGGAAGATAGGCAGGGAACAAAAGAAGGGAAGAAATCATCAATTGTGTAAACCTGGGCAGGAATTTCAATTCTTTGAAACTCAGTTACCTCACTGATTTATCTCTGTGAAGTCTTCGGGGAGATGATAAACAACAAAGAATGGCGACAGCAGGACTCTGCTCCAGGGGCCTCAACGGGCTCAGACCAAAGGCAAGACCAGAGGCATCTCGCCTGCTGGCTAATCCTGGAGCAGAGGCCTGGAAAGGAGCAAAGAATGAGATGGACAAGATGCATGCGGCTTGGAGCAGAGTCCCTCTCTGCCTCCCACCAGAGTCTTGAAGTAATGTGCTATTTTGCGAAGCTTGGAGGCGCCGCTCTCCCCAGAACAGTGTGCCTTGCCCTCCACTCGGCGCTGGGCAGCCAGCCTGACCAGGGCTCTGGAGTGCACCCTAGGGGGCAGTCACTACAGCCTTGGGCATGCCACACAGCCACTGCAAGGTCAAGCTGTGGATTACTCCCTCAGTTTAGCAGACCTCACATTTAGCACAGACGCCCTAATGCTACCTGTGGAGTGGAAGGGTCCCCTTTCTGGAATTGTCAATATGGAATTTTCTCTTGTTTTTCTTTCTTTTTTTTTGTTTTTTAATGTATTTAGTACAGGGTCTACAGGGCCTCACTACACAAATCGGACTCATAGTGATTCTGTTTTCAGCCTCCCAAGTGCTGGGATTACAGGTACAATTAACCTTTCTGTCTCGATCGCTGTCTCAGCTCACCCCACATGCCAGGGATTGAACCCTGGCCATTGTGCTCTGCATAAGGAGGTGCTCGGCAACGCTGAGCTATCTGGCCAGCCCATTCTTGTTGTTTTTCTGCTTTGGGTTTTATCTCAAACACTGTCTGCACGGGAACACCACCCTAGCTCTTTTTCCCTTTTACTCTGACACCCACAGAACAGTAAAGGATGACGTAATGTGCCTGCTAGAGCCGCGCCTGGCTGTTCCACACCTGCACCTTCTTCCTCCCCAGAGGCTCTCAGATGACCTGCTCACCTAGGCTGGGAGCAGAACGGTTGAGCCTGTGGAGGAAATCAACGGTAAATAGAAGGCTCTGTTTAACATAATCCTCTCCAGAAAACTCTATCTCAGACAGCCACTGTCATCAACCCTGTAGTGTCAGGCACAGTTGTTGATTATCTCCCCATGGCATTGTGTCTCACCACACAGCTGATAATAAACTGATGGATTATCAAACAAGATTACAGCTTTAGCAAATAAAATCATGTTTTGCGTTAAGCGAGAAAATGCTTACCATCCCTATCTGCCTGGATAAATATTTACATACCACAAGCTTTCTAGGGCCCCTGTTCTGTTGAGTCTGATTTAAGAAAAAAAAAAGGAGAACACAGAGGTTAAGTTAACAAAAAAGGGAACAGCCTGTGCCTTTGACCCTCGGTGAAATGTCCGCCTGGGAGAACACAGGCACCGCTGAAATGAACCTCAACCAAGGCAAGGCCTCGGGCCAGGGAGATCAGCGGGTCCGTGGGACAAGAGGCAGAGTGGCTGGGCCAGAGAAACCCAGATGCCTCACTTCACAGGGGACATGCACAGACAGGAACAGAGCCCCAAAGCACGTGAAGAGGGCGTGACATTGCAGGAAGGGGAGTCGCAGGCTGGGCCAAGTCTCCTGCTTGTCTGCTGCTTTCTATTTTCCAGAGCTCTTGGGCACCTAGTGGATGGGGAGGAACCTTCTCCTCCATCACCTATACCCACCCAGCCCCACTGCATGACTGACACCAAGGGAGGCCCAGAGGCTACAAGAGTGGCACAACGTCCAGGCAAGCAGGCCAGGCCTCAGTGTCTCCTGCCACCCCCTTCTGTGTCACCTCTTCTCTCTCAGAAGCACTGCTGAAGGAGGGAGTTTTTTTCTTTTCCTTTTCTCTGTGTCTTTCTCTCTCTCTCTCTCTCTCTCTCTCTCTCTCTCTCTCTCTCTCTCTCTCTCTCTCTCTCTCCCCGTGTCTTTGTTTCTCTGTTCTTTCTCTGTCTGTCATCTCTGCGTGTCTGAGTCTCTTGCGTGTGGGGGTGGGGAGACTGAGATTGAAAGAAAGGTCTTTGCACTAACCTACATCCCTATCCTCTTTAAAATTTCTTATTTTTAGACAGTCTCACTAAATTGATTGTTAACTTCCCAGGCTGGGCTTAAACTTGCTAACCTCTTTCTACCTCAGTCTCCCCAAGACCTGGGGTTACAAGTGCGCATCAAGACACCCCACTTAGGAGAGAGAGAGAGAGAGACAGAGCATTTTAAAGAAGTTTCATTTAGTATTCAATTGGCAGAGTCTGAAATTCAATTGCTAATTGGCTAAACATTTGTGGACAGAAAATTCTGTAACTCAAAATAAGAAATGCTGCATTTTTAAGAAAAGAAAGAAACAGGCTTGGGAACTGTACACTGGTCAGTCAGTCCCAGTTTGTTGCCATCCCAGCAAAGAACACAAAGCACTCATGACAGTCCATGTGGCCAGCTGGAGAACTGGTTGCTTCAGGTGACCTGTCTCCCTTCTGTCAATCGCAGTCTTAGAAACAAAGAAGGGCACACAGCCGGGGTTTCCCAGCCTGGGAAATTCATATTCTTGGTCCCAGTGCGTTTTCACCTATCGCACACACAGAACAGCACTAGCCTGACTGTCACTACAGTGGACCTTATGTTTGGAAAGCAGAGCCCACTGTAGCACCACAGTCATGGCACGCAGCCTCTTCACCCTGTCTTAGTGCCATGGTCTCCTGGACAAGCCCAGAAGAACATGGCTGGACCAATATGGTCCCCACTCTGCTGTCTCATGTGCCTGAGGGAGGGTAACATGTTTTAAGCACAAACTGGTGCTGAATATTGAGTGAAAAAAATCATTAGCATGATAAAAATGGAATACTTTTGCAGTGGTATGCAAAATATAGCAAATACAACAACCTAACACACTCATATTTGTTCTCTCTCTCTCTCTCTCTCTCTCTCTCTCTCTCTCTCTATATATATATATATATATATATATATATATATATATATATATAATTAAAAGTATGGAAAATGACAAGTGCTTACAAGGAATACAAATAATAAAACAACCACTGCATTTAAAAATATCACAAGTTTGCATAAATATTAGCAATGAAAGTATCTTCTCCCCTTCCCACAATCTTTTCCCCTCATCTCCAAAAGGACTATTTCTTCAGAGTTTCATGTGTCATATATGGTTCAGTTTTGTTTAACATTTTATGTAGATGAAGCCATACTCTGAACATGGTCTTGCCACTTCATTTCTTTCTCTAATATTGGCAAAGAACCTCTCAGGGTAGGAGTAGGTCTTCTCAGGCATTGTCATTTAGCATTTAAAACTATGGATGCTCCCTAAGTAATTACTATTACAGATTCTCCGAACGGTGGACATTTAGGTCAATCATTCCCAACTTAGAACCACTGTAATCCGCAATGTCACAAGCATTCATACAGGTATTAGTATATAAGGTAAGTCCTAAGTTGAAAGAAATATGCAGTCCTAATTTTCACAGGTACTGCGACCATGACTGTTTACATTTCCTATGTTAAAACTTGTTCTCTTACCCTCTCACCAACACTGGTTATCATCACAGTTTAAAATCTTTGTTCATGGGGCTGGAGAGAGAGCTCAGGGGCACAAGTGCCTGCCTGGCAAGTACAAGGTCCTTAGTTGGATCCCCAGTTCCACACAAAGATAAATAAATAAATAATCAAATCTTTGTTCATTTATTTATTGGCAGTACTTGGAATTCTGCTTACAGACTCACAGGAGCCAAGTACAAGCTCTATCACTGAGCTATCTCTCCACTCATTTTTTTGCTAATTTAATGAGCAAGACTTTCTATTATTCCTTTTCCCGAGAATTACCCATTTTTGGTAATTCTGGGGGTTATTTTAAGTTTATTAATGAAGGCTGATAACATTGATCATGATCATTTTAATTATATATGCTATAAATGATATGTTGTAAATCTTCTGTAAAACTTTGTTCTCTTTTATCCGATAGAAGTTTTCAGCTTTGCATAATAAAAATCTCTTAATCTTTTATAACCTTTAAAAAGTAGTCCCAAGTTTGCACTTTATCATAAAAAGGTCCTTCCCATTTTGAGTTATTTTTTCCTGCATCCCCCTCCTCCTTCTTTTTTGAAACAGAGTATCACTATGTAGCTCAGGCTGGCATTGAACTCACTATGTGGTCCAGACTTCCCTTAGGCTTGCAGCAATCCTTCTGCCCCAGTCTCTCAAGTGCCGGGATTACAGGCGTGAACTACCACATCTACATTTTCTTCTAATAATTTTGTTTATCTATGTATTTTTTTTACATCTAGCTCCTCAATGCACCTTTAATTCATATTTGTGCATCTGAAAGATGGAGTGTCATGGTTTGGGATTTTTGCAAGGGGAACAATATAACACAAGACACATTTTATAAGATTATTTTCTAACGAATCATCCAAGAATCATGTGAGAGTGCAGGAAATCTGCCCACACACTAAAGACCAAAGAATCCAGCTAAGGGCCTGGATCCTAATATCTTGCATGAGTCCAACTAAAAACCTAGAGTCCATAACAATGCCTGTCACAAGTCCAACTGGAAGCCTAGAGTCCACGACAATGTCTCATGCAGACGCGCTTCACAGATCTGCACTGGGAAAGCCCAAAGCTCAGTGGCACTAGAAAGACTGCGCCAGCAGGATGAAGGATCTGTGCCAGCAGACTGAGGGATCTCAACAGGAGCCAGGAAGCAACACATAAGGTAATAACCAGAGCTCCCTCAAAAGTAACACAGCCATCCTCAGCAACAGTGAGGTTCCAAGCATCTCCAATTATAAGGAAAGCTGAGTTTCCATTAAAAAAGCCAACATAAGTTTCTCCACGAGGCTAAGCAGTGCACCCTCTTCTCCTCCAGAGGTAGGAAGTGATGCTCAAAGTGAAGACCAGAGCTCCCCAAAATTAATTGCAGCCATACTCAGCAACAACAAGGTCCCAAGATCCTCCTCCAATAAGAAAAGCCAGGAAAACCAACATGACAAGGTCCTCCAGCAGAACAGCCCAAGAGACCCAGCAGCTTTCAAGAGCTCCAAGAGCTCCCACAGTTTCTGCGAACAGCTTCCTTGCAGCCTCTCCCAGCTCTTCTCCAGTTCTGCCTCTTATGCTGCTGGCAACAGTCCTCAGGTGGGCCTCCCACACCCAGCGCCATGCTAGTCCACTTCAGCTGGGTGTAACAAGTTGATCCCCAGTTAGCAATCCACTCCATGAAGTCATTTTGCTCTCCCCCAATATGTGTTACAGCTAATGTTCCTGGATCCATTTATTAAATGATCCATATTTTGCTATCCAATCTAAGAATTTTTCTGATATAGTAAGTTCCAGCTTGCTCGAATGTCTAGGGCAGCCATCTAGCTGTTCTTCCTCAGGCACTTTGACACCATCGCAACGGCTAAAGCTTCATGGTGTGCTTTCATTTTTGGTAGATCTTCTGTTCATCATTTTTTCCCAAAAAACTACAAAACAACGTTTTTCTCTTAAGGCTTTTAAATGTCTAAGAAAGATAAATATTAATTTGATCTGTGAAGCATAAATAACATCAATAAAATGAATACAAATGGATTTTCCCCATTCTGTATTAATTCTCAAGATAAATTTTTAAAACCATATATCTAATTACACAAAGAATACAGTTGGGCTTAAACTTGGAGAGAGCTAAACTGATAGACTAACTAAAGAGAACTGATATTTTTCATACATTAAGTGTCCCCAAACCCAATCATGGTATTTCTCTTAATTTTTAGATCATTTCCATGACCACCAGTTAAAAGTTAGCATCTTTTCTAATGTTCTCTAATAGTTTCTGTGCCTTTTGAGCCTATGTTTTTGCAATGCTATCGGATCACTTATTGTAGAAATCTAGGTAAGCTATTGGTTTTTACAAGTCGATGTTATAATCCTCACTTACAGAGTTGCATTTTCTAATTGATCCCTTGGGATTATGCAGACAGATACTATATATAATGCAGTAAAACATTAAGTCTTCCTTCTCAACACTGTATTCATTTCTTACTTTTTCTACAAGGTTTAAGTAGCTGGGTAGAATGGCATAGGGCAGAGATCCCAGATGCTCAGCAGGCTAAGGAGGCAGGAGGACGGCAAGTTGGAGACCACCCAGAAAAGACACTGTCTTAAAGTAAAAAGCAAAAGAGAGTTGAAGACGTGGCTTAGTGGGAGAATAGTTGTGCAGCACAACGATGGCAAATCTTTTAGAGAAGAAGCCCACATTCCACCCAAAACCTACTCACACATCCTAAAGTGGCCACACTGCAATTAAACCTAAACATGGGTTTTAGCTTAGAAAAAAACAACTCATACGTTAACATTTTCTATCTTACAGGAAAAACAATAGGCATGCCATGGGTTTGCCACCACTGACCTAGCATGTGTGCAGGCCTGGGTTCAATCCCCAATACAGGAAAAAATGGAGTGAAGTAAGCAGCTACACTGAGGATCGCATTGTGCAATACTAAAACCAAGCTTGGAGTACCTATCATTCTGGTCTTCTAGATGTGTACAACTTCTAATATCATATCAATGGCTGCTATACTCTGTCCCAAGTAAACATTTGTTTAAAAATAATAACAATAATAAAAGAGAATAAGAGACAAGAAAAAATGCTATAGGATTATTCTGCTATAATTTAGTATATGGTTAAACTCCTAAATTTATATATAAAAGTGCGTAATTTATATATAAAAATTACAAATCTTGAACATATACTCATAAGTGAAATAACATAGTACTTAATATGTGATGATTTCCTTCAATTAAAGATTGAAAGCCTATAGAATCACTAAAGCTTTGCATCTTTAGGGGTAGATTAAAAAAAACTTTATCTTAAATAAGTGAGGAACTAATTTACCTAACTTAGTTCTACCTCAGCCTACGATGGTTGCAATTTTGAGTATCACAGAGGCAAGCAACGCTTTCCATC
>PVKN010035300.1:0-11668 GCA_004027915.1 Capromys pilorides | reverse complement strand
GGATTCCCTCAGCCTCCACGAACCCACGAAACTGGGGCCAGTGAGATAGCTCAGTGGTCTAAAGCGCCTGATCAGGCAGGGGCAGGGAAGAAGAGAAAAAAGACTTAAAGTCAGTTAAGTATCTGAGCCAGCTCCGCAGGAATGTAATAATTACGCACTACAGACACATACTAATAAAAAAGAGAGTGAGGAATTTGGCTGCCTAAGTGCTGTGTAAATAAGCAACTTGAATTTAAAATTTAAAAAAATGAACGATTAAAAAATGGATCTCTCCGGCCTGCTGTGCTTCCCCCGCACCCCCCCCGGGGCATACTGAGATGGCAATTGAGGCTGGGCATGGTGGTCCATGCCTTAATCCCAGCTCTTGGGAGGCTGTAAACAGGCGGATCACTATGAGTCTGCTCCAATTGTGAGACCCTGAACACCCTACAGACCCTTCCCTAAAAAAAAAAAAAAAAAAAAGTGCATCTTGGTGACCACTTTCCCCAATGGAGAACTGTGAATACAAACCACCAGTCTGCACCTATTTTGTGCATCTTGCACACTGGAAACTGTGAAGTTGGAAGAGAGAAAAAAGAGGAGAGGACAAGGACAGCTGTGTGCTTCACCACGTGGCTCTGGGCAGGTCCCCACTGTGGCCCTGACTTGTCAGGTTTCAGTAACAACGAAGCGTCGTTGGGTTGGAGCTGTTTGTAAAACACTTGGTTCAGTAAAGCGCCAGGTTTAGAGCAAGCTGTCCTTAGGTATCAGCTCTCGCCCCTCCCAAGAATAAGGATCACGCTTTATAGAAGTGGTATATGCAAATATTCTATACACAGTATGCAATATTCAAAACTTTTTTTTTTTTAATAATGTTTGGGTTTTGTCCTCATCCCTGAGGGAATGTATTAATGCAAAGTAAAACATGTTCAATCCTGCTGGGTTAGGCGATGCCTCTCTCTCCCAAGAAGCTCTTGTATTTTATAACCTGGTGTTAAACTTCATTAAATACAAACACTCTGGAATTTATTATCCTTTCTAGGAACCTAGGCTGCAGAATTGGAGAATTGCAAAGTTCGGGCTCCTCTCCCCTTTAGAGGAGCAGAGACAGACGTTGAGCCGATGTAGCCGACACGGCTCGCTCCACAGCCCTGTGAGAGCTCCGAGCACGCCAACCCCGGGTGGCAGCTTCGTGTAGTCTGGGTCTCTCCTCCCATGGGCCAATCCTCTCGACTTTTCTTGGAAACCGAAATCCCAGAATGCCGGAGTGTTTGTTTGAGGATTCTCTGAGCCTCCACAGACCCAGAAAACTGGGGCTGGCAAGATAGCTTGGTGGTCTAAAGTGACTGATGAGGCAAGCTTAGGCAGGTATAGGGGACCACGGTTCAATCCCTGGCACCACATGCCGCGCCAGCCCTGCCCTCAGGGCAGACTGAGCTGGCCAAAACAAAATACAAAACAGGAAACTCCCAGTGATTTTTGCCTCCTCACCAGTTAGAGAAGATTTTTGTTGAAAAGAGAGAACCACCAACACACTAAGCTCAATGCTCTATGTAACTAGAGGACCGCTTGTCTGAACACAGTTGGAGCCAGGGTCCACACTAGCATGCGGTAAAGGGAGAAGGCACACTCATCCCTGGAATCAAGCTGCTTTCTGACTGGCACAGGGGCGCGGGGCAGGCCAAACCCCGACGGTTATGCAAATCAGATGTGCAGTTTTTAACATCAGAAGGAATGAGCACCTCTGAACATACGCCCAACACAACGTAAGGGGAGATGAGAAGAATCTTGATTTTGGTGCGTCGGCAGACTGCAGAGGACATGGTGACCCACTGGGGCTTGGGGTCTGGCTTGTGCTTCTCCTTCTTTCCCTCAGAGCCACATGATCTTGGGCATGTCACACGCCCTCCCTTCTGTCTGATGCCTGATCTGTCCTGTGAGTGTTGGGGCTGTAGGCCAGAATGAAATGACCGATATCCTTCCACTATACTGTTGGGCGCAGGGCAGGAACCATGCCTGTGTTATAAGAGGAGTTGGACAGTCCTTGCCCCTCAAGGGCTAAGTGGGCAACAGAAACCTGGGTCCTCTTCCAAAAGTGACTTGGGTGCTTGGGGCAGCAGTCAGGGGCCAGGCGCCGTATTTAACCCAGGGGATGTCACACAGAGCCCCTAGCCTTGGAGTGACCTAAAAAGGTCCCACCTTCTCACTTTTGTGGCTGCACCACAGAGACCGGCCAGATTTCATCTCCTAAGAGCCCAAAGGCTTCTAGAATCCCCCAAAGCAAGCTTCCAGAAAGGTCAGCAAAACCCTGAATGCAGGCAGCGGGTTGACTTAGGCCGGGCCGTAGATGGCATTTGGCCTGTCTCTAATACTACAAGGAAGCATACTAAGGTTTTCAAGAGGACACGTGGTGAGTCAGAGGCAGGGCTGATTCTGAAACCCAGGGTGCTGAGTGGGGCACCCCATGGTCACCTGCTTGGAGACCCTTTGTCTCCTGCATAGTGCTCAGCTCCTCCTGGCAGGAGGTACTTCTACCTGTCCTGGTCAGGAAGGGGCTTGGCCAGGCCAGGCCATCTGCAAGGTGCAGGGCTGCCAGGTCTAATTCTGCTCCCCAGCAGCGTGTTCCCATACGTTGCGGTCCCCGGGAGCCTGAAACTGAAGCCCCAGGATCGACACTCACGTGCCCTCTGAAGCTTGGTGTAGACTGAAACATCTCGAGTAACAGTGACGCGGGTGATCACATTCTGAATCTCTCAGGGCCCGGGCACTGGCAGAGCGGCCACTGGAGGGGTGCGGTGAGAAGTGGAGGTGGAGGACAATTCAGAGCAGAGAAGCGCACCCGTTCACGTTTGCGGACGTTTATTGAGTGCCTACTATGTGCAGGCACAGAACGGTCATGATCCCAGACCTGTAATCAGCACCACAGCATACAGCCTTCTTTCTGAATGTCAGGAACCCAGTCCCCAGGCTTCTTTCTTTCTTTCTTTCCTTCTTTCTTTCTTTCTTTCTTTTTTTCTTTCTTTCTTTCTTTCTTCTTTTGCCACCAACAAAACTCTGACCTCTCCCCACACACACAATGCAGGCAGTCACTCATGCATTAACAACCACCGGGGCCCCAAAGGTCGTTTCTATGACAACCCTGGGGTCCTTAATGACCCTGGCAGGCCAATGATTTTGTTTTGTTTGAGAGTGAAGGAATAATAAGTCAGGCTGGCTGCTCAGGCGCTCACCCTGTCCCCGCACCCCCTCCTTCCCGCCTGATGTACTGTTCATTATCTGGCTGCCACATCAGCCCCAGAGAGGAAGCAGCCAGCGCTGAAAGACAGGAGCCTCAGGCCGCCGCAGACAAAGAGCCGTAAAGGACCCGCGTGCGCCCACATCCTCAACAGCCTTAGCTCCATCTCTGGCCGGGAAGTGAGAGCGAGGGCCCTGGGGTCCCGGGATCCTGGGGTCCAGAGGTGCCTGTGTGAACCTCACATTCCAGCGCAATTCATCAGAATCAGCTGCAGAGACCTGTCTGCCCAGAATGGTGCCCAGCCTGCGGCGCGGCTGTGCGGCTCCTATCATTTCAGCGACGGGAGGAACCAGGCAGTTCACGTTCGGCTCAGGACGCAGCACAGCAGCCAGGGAGGAGGTTTGGCGGCACCGAGAAAGGCGACAGCACGGCCTCTCAGCTGACGCTGACCTGGCCCTGCCGAGTGGGCCCTGCCCTCTGGGTTCTCGGGCTCAGCTCCTCAGGTTCTGCCCTCAGAAACATGCCCGGGGGAAGCTTGCGTTGTCTTCTGATCTCAGGACAAGCAGGCCTCCAGCCTGTCACATTAATTTCTGAATGTGGCATCCGGCAGCCTGGGAGTTTGGCTAGCAGACATTTGGAATTATTTTTGTTGTATGGGCTTTGCTAAAATCTCCTAGAATAAGTCGTTATCCTCTAAAAAAAGAGAAAGAAAGAAAGAAAAAGAAAGAAAGAAGAGAGAGAGAGAGAGAGAGAGAGAGAGAGAGCGAGCGAGCAATCTGCTCCTCCTCCCGCCTGCCTGCGCGGAGGCCCGAGGAGCTGACTCATTCTCCACACTTCCCCTGAAGTAATTAGCGTTTTCATTTCTCCCAACCTACCTATTAGATAAACTCCAGGATCCCCGGAGGTGTAAGCGCATTTTTGCAAGTTGACTTGCCTCAGCCCCTCCCCAGGAAACAAAGGAAGAATCTGGAGACGGGCACAAAGAAGTGAGCGACAGAGGCCCGCGTTCTCCCGCACGGAGTGTTTATTTATTCCAGAAGCGGACAAAGGGCGCTGCGGTGGGGTCAGGGGCCCCAGACATGGGTGCTGCGGGTGGCTCGGGATCGGCCCTTGTCCCCGCCATGTATGGGCGAGGGTTGTCTCCTCTCCAGGGTTGTTTCTTCTCTTTTGAGGGAGACTGCAAATTAGAGAAGGAAGGTTCTGGAGTGGCCTGTGCCGGGGGCAGTGCGAGTAAGTAGGGGGGCTCAGAGTAGGGTCCAGGTCTCAGGCGGACCGCAAGGTACCTCCCCTAGCTAAAATAGGCGCAGTGGGCCCAGCTCAGAGCTTGCTGTCCTGGCAGGCAGACCCCGGATTCTCTGGTTGCAGAAGTTTACAAGAAATGACAGACGGTAGAAATGAATGTTCATGAGAAATTTTCACATTTTCTAATAACTCCTAATTTTTTTGGAAACATCCGAGAGAGCATATCTGCATGGCACCTGGGGCCGTGGGCTGCCGGTCTGGGTCTTGCCCTTGAGAGTCTGTGACTCTGAGGGTGGTGGCTGGACAGCCGGGCGCAGAGAGGTGTGCAGAGAACAGTACAGGCTTCTCGCCGGAGGAGTTCCTGCGCCACGCATCTGTGTGTGTGCATTCAGGTTTAGAAAACAATGTGGAGACCCTCTCGGAAGTTTCCAGGGGTCTTCTCCAGCCTTTGCCTTGAGCTGGGGTTGCTCTCTGAGCCTCCCTCCTACCTTCATCTTCCAGGGTTGGATAGAGATCCGTTCAATGGAGACCATCCGGTGGGCAAGCTCACCCCAGGGGCTCTGTTTGGGTCCAAACTGTCCCCTGGTGTAGGGAAAGAGGGGAACACTGGGCCATGGGTGCCGCTTACTCTCTTCTGCAGAGACAGGGCTGTTCGTCTCACAGCAATTGAGTATCTTGTTCCTCCTTGTTTCCTAGACTTTAGTCAAGGACACAGTGGACAACTGCTGCTCCCCAATTCTCTCCTTCAGAGGGGCCCTCCTCTGACAGCATCCTGGTTGGCATCCTTGCTGTCTCCCTGCTACCTCTTACCTCTCTAATACTCAGCACGTGGTGTGGGCTGTCCCCAGGGCTCTATCTCCTGCTGTCTCTGCTGTACGTGTCCTCTAAACACACGGGGCTCCAGACTCACTCCCTGGGCTCCATCTGTCTGGGAACCCGTGGGACTTTCCACCTACATGGCATACATGGCGCTGCTGTGAGCCCCAGTGACATGGGGTGACTCCAACCTCTGTGCCAGGTTGATTCTTCTCCTGGCCGTGTGCTCACCTCTAGTAGCTGTGCCCCACGGCTAGGCGGCAGCCTGGGTAGCAGAAAGGGCTGAAGTCTCCGGGGCGACATTACCCCTTCGGCTGGCCATGTCCTCATCCTCAAGGTGGGGCTGCTTCTGAGTAAGCGACCTAGAAAATCCAGGAGTCAGCAAAGCGGTTTTATGGGCCTACCTTGCTATAATTAACATTTACTTCCCTCTTCTCTTGCCCATGTCCAACAGTCACAAAAATTCAATTGATCCGACCTCTGGATTGCTCTCCCACCTCCATAACTGTGGCTCTGGCCCCACCCTCGTCTATACTCAGCTGCTTCATGGCAATCACAGCTGGGGCCGAGCCTGCCCTAGCCTGCCAGAGGACCTCTGACAACCCCACCCGAAGCTCCACGAGACATGGTCATCCTGAGGGGGACCATGTGCTCACACACTCTGAAGGAGGCCCAGCGTCTGCACGTGGCTTTCAGAGCCCTCTGTGGCAGGAGCCCAGTGTGTGCTGTGTTCTTCTACCTCGTGCACACCGAGCTGCAGGCAGATGTCAGCTGAGGTCTCGCTCCTGCCAGCCAGCCAGCCAGGGATACCTCCTCCAGCTGGAGCATTCCTCCACAATCGATTTCTCCTGAGTGATTACACGGGCTTAATGTTCAGCCCCGGCCATTACCTCCCGCACCCCGCTCTGGCTGCGCCCATCAGGGGACGTCCTTGCATGGAGGTCAGGCCTCTCCTCTTCTCCTCTTTATGGCACTTTGCAGGCATTGTCTCAGCCTTAACAAATCTCTCCCGACTAGGTTGCTCCCACACAGAGATTAATTTTCTCATAGTTCTGGAGCCTAGACATCCAAGATTGGTTCTGGCGTATTAGGTTTCTAGCACAATCTGCCTTCCTGGATTGCAAATGGTCACTTTTCTTATCTTCATAGAACTTTTTCAGTGTGTTCTTGGGGAACAGCTAAAGAGAGCACTCTTTAGTATCTCATCTTATAAGGTCACTAACCCTGTGGGATCAGGGCCCCATCCTAGTGACTCACTCGGTTACTTCTATACAGGCCCCATCTCTATCTCCTGTCACACTGAGGTGTCAATTGTGTGGGGGTGGAGGACGTACAAACCTTCACTTTGGCTGTGTGTCCATATCATTTCCCTCCCTCAGCCCTCCCTAAGCTTTCCATGGACGACTTTGGGTGTCCTGCCCACTTGGTGGTACCATCTATGTGTGGGTCATTGGTAAATATCAAATAGGAAGGGTTTTGCAAACAAGGCGGCCATTGCTGCTCTCAGAACGCCACCAGTCCCACGGATGGCTCTGACTCTCAAATCCACTGCCTCTGCCCTTGTGCTGCCTCTGCCTATGTCTGCCTCTCCCTAGCCCTTTAGGATGTAGGAGGAAGCTCCTCCGAGATTTCCTTTAGACACTCTACCTGGATCTGCTTAGTACAGTGAGGACTTCTCCGGCCATGGTGTGCGTGCCATCTCTGACCTGTCACTCAGACGGTGGCTCCCATGGGCTCTCCTGAGATCCCTCGCATGGGAAGTCACATATCTGTGGAGGTCGCTTTGGACGTCAGACACAGCCACAACCGTCATTTCCCATGCAGGATGATCGGGTCGATTCTTTAAAGGCAGAGATGAGGACTCTTCCTCCTGCACTCCCACCATCTGGCAAGTTGCTTGACAATTAACAACAGCACAATAAAACACAGTAAACCCCCAACTTTTAAACATTCAGCTCAAGAACTTTCGCAGCTATGCTGCGTGAGATTCGTGTTATTGGCTTATGAACAAATTCAACTGAACGAACAGTTCTCACTGAGCGGAACTCACTCATAAGCCAAGGACTTCCTTTAGGTTGAAGGGAGCAGCGCATAATAACAAAAAACTTAAGAACGCTTCCCTATCATTCTTATAACCTCCTTGAAATTACATTTTTTTGAGGAGAGGGTACTGAGAATTGAACTCTCCTGCTTGCCAGGCAGGCACTGAGCTCCTGAGCTGAGTCTCATGCCCTCAAATTGTCTTCTAAAAGCAAATTCATGATAAACATTCCTGACAACTCCTCTCCCCAGCTGTTCAGAAGGTATTCTTATTTCATCATCAGTGATGGGGGGTGGGGGGCAGGATTAGTACACAGAAAAGATGTAAGAGAGGCAACTGGAGATCAATATTAAATTTGTAAATTCCCCAGCAATGCAGCTGCTTGCCACTCCTGAGAAATATGTTATAAAACCATCGCGAATGCTTTGTTTCTCTTTCTGCATTGTGTCACGTCATTTCCAGCTGGACGGTGTGGGCAGACGGGATGGGAGGGATTCTGCAGCCCCAGCACTCTGCTGAGGTCGGTAATGATAAAGAATAGTGCGAGCCCCAGTCAAGCCAAGGAAGGTTGTATGTGCTAGTAACACCTTCTTATCCATCGTTCACAGCAGTTATAAGAGCACGCAGTTATTACTTCCATTTTACAGTTGAAGAAACTGAAGCTCACACAGGGAGAGTAAGTCATCCAAGAACAGGAAGCTTAGGAGCACAGCAAGGATGACCAAACATGCTAGTTCTCCCTGGAGGCAGAGCTTTCCATACTAATCCTGGGAAGGTCACTGTACGAATTTGAAGCCAGTGTCTGATTTGACGCCAGAATTGGAGCTATTTGACACTATTGCCTATCCGTTTGGTTCAAATTCGGGCTGGCAGGTTTGCAGACTAAGATTGAGTTCTGCAGGCGGTCAGTTTGAAAGTGTTGTCTGGCATTAGAACACGTGCTGGGTGACGACTTCCTGAGGGTAGAAGTTCGCTGGGTGTGGGAAGTCTGTCTCCTTTCTTGTTCTTCATCTCCTGGCCCCAACATGAGAACTTGCACAGAGCAGGTGTTCAGGAAGAACTTGTTCAAGGTTCAGGGTTTTCTTCACCAACAAAAGGTGGAAAATCCAACTCACGACTGACTGATAGTATGGCTCTTCGAGGATCACACTATTTCTGCTCTTCTCCTATGTTTCCTTCTTCCTAACCCTTGCCCTCCTCCTGGTGCTGAACCCCCCCACCTTATTCTTTATAGTTCCTCACCACAGGAGAAGCCAAACCTTTCCACTGCTTCCTTGGGACTCTTCAAATAGGGAGTCATTGATGTGCTATGCCTGCTCTGGATGTTGGAATCTTAACCACAACTGCCAATTTACATCCAGTTCAACACTTGACAATGTCTTTGTGTCTTCCCTCATTTCGGAATTTGTAAAAGGTTAGTCAGCGTGGCAGAGACCACTAGTTGACTTCAGTGTCTTTTTTCCCTTCTCTGATAAGAATAGAATGCTTCTCCACAGTGTATGGGTGCCTGCCCTGAAAACCACACTTCCCAGCCTGCCTTGCATGGTCATGTGACTCAGTTCTGACCAATGAGATATGAGCACAACTGTTCCTCCTGGACTACCTGCAGCCCAAAGGCACTAGTGCTTTGGCCCCCATTCTCTCTAATGCAAACGCCACTTTAGACTATGAAGGGAAGGACCACACTTCAAGGATGGTGAGGTGCTCTTCTAGAAGCTCCCTGGTACTTCCTTCTCACACCATGAGAACCTCTCTGTTCACTTCTGATCTGCTTGCATATATATATTCTGTTGTGCTTAGACCACTCTTATATTGTAGGGCTGACCACAGTTCCAACCCTAAGTGAGAGAGCTAAGAGGGACTGGTGCTGCCGCCTGAGTGAAATGTGCATTACCTTGAGCTCAACCTCAATGACATAACACAAAACATGCCATTCAGCTTTGGACCCCAGGGTGCCACAGGCTTACCTGACTTGCTGGCCTTGGTTTGGTGTTGCCTCCTCCTTGGTTTGGTGCTGCAAATTTGGTCACCAATACCCATTCTCCACCCAAAATAAAAATGATTAACGAGTGTGAGGATGGCCTTCTGTGTGCTGGAGGAGAGGTGTACCATGACCCCTGCTTTCAGGTGTCTCAGTGCCTGGTCGCTTGACCTGGCTGCTTTGGGGTAGCACAGTCCATCAGGGCGGGCACACTTGGCAAGGGGGGCAATAGGGGACCCCTGTCTCCCTGCTGTCACACAGTCCCTGGTGCTCAGCGTTGGAATGGCCTTGCCTGGGCTCTCATTCTTCTCCGTAATCATCCTCAGCTGGTGCTGCAAATGGAAGCTGTCCACCCCTCTATACCTGTCTCTCTTGCTGGCCTCAGGCCTGCTGGCCAGTATGCTGAACACTAGATGCTGGGATAGAGGAGGTCAGACTCCACTGAGCATTTGAGGATTCCCCTCACAGTGCACCCAGGCTGTGCACTCCATGCCCTCTCCCTTGAAAGATTTACTTATTTCTTTATTTGGTATAGGGTCTTGCTACCCTGCTTGGACTCATAGTGATTCTCCTGTCTTAGCCTCCTCAGTGTTGGGATTATAGGCATGCATCATCATGCCTGGTTTTGGTGGCTGGCATGGTGTGCCTGGGGTTCCAGGGCCAGCATGATGCAGTACTGGGGATCAAACCCGGGTCCTTGTGCTTGCCAGGCAGGTGCTTGGACCACTGGGCTATCTCTTCAGTCCTCTGTGGTCCTTCTGAATGACATTACAGCCAAGAGAAGAGGTTGTGCCACCTGATTTTTAATGCCTCCTCTTGAGGTACAAAGCAATTTGCAGGGTAACTACAATGTGAAAAAGAGTATCCTGGAAACTGCAGGAAACCTCGCCTTCTTTTCACCCCAAACCAGGGTGAATGAGAAGTTCCTGTCCCAGGCCCAAATAGGGGACCGAAGTTCCAGGTGACAGCAGCCTGGCTCCGAGCAGCATCTGTTCCGGCAACTCAGTCACATTCACGTCCTAGATTGGATCCTGCGTGACACATTTTCTCTTATTTCTTCTCCTGTGGGCTCTTGCTGCCTCCTACCCTTTACAATATAAAGCTTATATTAGCTTTAACCAGCAGTTTGTTATAGAAAATGTTCCACGCGACAGCTCAGCCGTGCCCTGATTCGCCCATTTCCTGCAACCCCGTAAAGATCTGTCTTCATGTCCTTGCTCCATAATCTATTAATTTTTATTTTATGAGTAGAGACATCCCTTGATATTTCTCTGCTACTCATCCTTTTTCTTCTTCTTCCTTAGTCTTTTTTCTCCTCCTCTCGTGTCCTGGCCTAGTCACACTCTTCTCCAGATTTCATCATAATCTCTGTTTCCTGCAGTGAGGTTTGGTCACCAATACCCATTCTCCACCCAAAATAAAAATGATTAACGAGTGTGAGGATGGCCTTCTGTGTGCTGGAGGAGAGGTGTACCATGACCCCTGCTTTCAGGTGTCTCAGTGCCTGGTCCCTTGACCTGGCTGCTTTGGGGTAGCACAGTCCATCAGGGCGGGCACACTTGGCAAGGGGGGCAGCTTGTTTCATGGAAGCCACAAAGCCAGAGGGGACACACATGTCCCAACATCCCTCTCAAGGCCACATCCCCAGTAACCTCAATTCCTCTCCACAGACCCTTTCAAGCAGTTCCCAGCACATAGTAGGCTCTTCGTAAGTGCTGACTATGTGGCTACTGAGACCCAGTCAGCTTTCTTTGTTCTAGACAAATACTTTTAGCATCATGACATACCAAGTTGGTAAACTGACGCTGTCATCCAAATTAAAAACTAATTTTCAAAAGGCACTGAAATGAAAAGACAGGCTCCATGTGGGAAGAAAATAAATGCCTTGTATCCAAATATTAAAGAACTTTCACTAATCAATCATAAGAAAGCAGTTCAATTAAACAAGAGCAAAGGTTTGAACTGGAGCTTTGTATGTGGATGGAAAAAGTGACATGAGAAGATGCTCTCTGGACTTACGAATCAGGGACAGGTGAATTAAAATCACAGTAATACATAGCCATCAGACTGGGTAAAACTGAAAATCAAAAACCTGCTAGTGGGGACAGAAAAGACCAACAACCTCACACACAGCTGGCAGGTGCATGAAGTGGCCCAGCAGCATTAGTCAATAAACCCTACATTTCACATTATGACCCAAGTGTCCAAACTTTGGTACGTGCCCAAGAGAAGTGGAAATACGAGCTCTTATAAAACGGGTAAGCTGATCCGCCATCAGTTCTGGCCGAAGCGCTTGCTGGTCCAGTCCGGAGCCCATCCGCTGTCTGGTCTGACCCGCACCCCTGCCGGGTAAGGATCCCCCAACCTGCTTCCA
>PVKN010035299.1:0-11668 GCA_004027915.1 Capromys pilorides | reverse complement strand
ATGGTTTGGCTAATTGTACTGTATATTTCTGCTAGTCTGTGAAAAGGAGCAGTTGGTGCTTAATTTGTTATGTCTCCTTCTTTCAATTTGTTGTCCTTTTTCTCTTCTTAATTTCTTTCTCTCTCTCTCTCTCTCTCTCTCTCTCTCTCTTCTTCCTTCCTTCCTTCCTTCTTTCTTTTTTTTTGTATTTTAAGGAAGGGTCTATAGGGTGTTCAGGATCTCAGTACTAGATCGGACTCAGAGTGATCTGCCTGTTTAAAGCCTTCCAAGCTCTGGGATTACAGGTGTGGGCCACTATACACAGTCTTAATTGCTGTCTCAGTGCTCCCTGGGGGCGGGTCCAGCACACAGACCCAGAAATCGAACCCTGGGCCCCTGTGTCTGCTTGCAGGGCCTTTAATCTGTGAGCTATTTCTTGTATATTTATTTTTTCTTCTTCCAATTTTGCATGCTTATGTCTGGCAATATGAACAACTAATCTGAAGACAACACCATACAATACAACAAATACTGTGAAATGCATATTTATTTATTTATTTTTGCAGTACTGGAGATTGAACTTGTGACCTTTTGCTTGCCAGGCAGGTGCTTATGCTGCTGAGCTGTATCCCAGTTCCCATATTATTTTGTTTAGTGAAATGTATTATTTGTAATTTTTTGTTCTAATACTATTTCATATTCTCATTAAAAATAAAAATTAAAAGCATCTTTCTATTTTTGCATAGCTGTGCAGCATTTTATTGTTTTATGGGAAGAACTATAATTTGTTTCTTTGAAATATATGACCAGAACAGAGGACAAATATTGAATATAGCACAGTTCATTCAAATAGGCAATAGCGTAAGAATGGATGGATGGGGGTTAGTCAGGGAGGATGTGCCAAGTTCTTGCCCATAATGGAAGAAAATCTCCTGAGAGTTCAGAGGATTTTGATGTAAATGCTGCAATGTCAATATTAATCAAAAAATAGCAGACCTATCTCACAAGCAATCTAACCTCAGATAAACTCTACTTTGAATATATATGTAGAATTTCATCACAGGAAGCTTAACCAATGCTTGAATAAAAATGACAAATATTTTAATTTATGTCAGTTTTCCTCCTCATTTAATTTGAATCATCTCTGCCATTTGCTTAAAAATAATACTAATGGTAAAATAAATTTTATTTATGTTTTTTAGCTATATGTCATATGCCATTTGTTATTCTGTGTCATAGGATATTTTTTAGTAGCAGAAATTGTTATGACAGTTTTGCTCAATCCAATGCAAATTCTTTTTTTGTTTTGAAAATCATGTTGTAGGTAGTATTTTTTAAATAATTTTATTACTTTTAATAAGAAATCACAACGAGACAGTTTCAAAACACATTAGGACAGCCACAATAATTAATACAATGCATATTGTCTTCACAGTAGTTGATCAGAGTACAAGATGCACATGATAACTTTTCTAAACACTAATGGTACAAATACTTCTTCTCATTGAGCTAAAAGAAAGTAGTTGTATGCATAGTCCAATATTCCATAATAGTAGTGGGTTATCAGCAGAACTGGCAATGTCAGAAGCTGTTGACTTGAGCCTTTTACAGCTCAACATACTAATCTGACTTTACTATTTATGCCTCGTAGTTAAACTTTTCTGCTGGATGATTAAGGCCAAGTTGAAGCAAGACCTATATAATGAAACAAGTAGCTTTTGTGTCTTCCCCTCAGGGGGCTGAGGAGATAGCTCAGAGGCACAAGTGCCTGCCTGGCAAGTGCAAGGTCCTGAGTTCAATTCCCAGTTACACACACACACACACACACACACACACACACACACACACACACACACAAATCCCCTCAGGATTTTCCCTGAAACCATGTACAGCATTTTGTAGAACTTTCGTCAGTTTCAGCTGTCTGGATGAGTCACGGCCATTGCTTGACCATTTTGCACAGTGTGAAAGCCTGAGAGAATGTTTTCATGTTTTCTCCCTAGGTGACTCTCCTTAGGTACACTATACATTGTCAATATCTTCCCTTTGTGGCCCCATAGTCTCTTTCAACAGAAAATTTGAGACACCACTGAAGTATAAGATGTTCAGTACAGGGTCTCTTATGTCCTGAGTCCTCATTGACCATGAAGGGCTAGGGTCAAAATATTGGCTATCATTGTAGTCCTTCTTTTTCTCAAGTTTTTTGGTCTGCAAACTTAAGTTCTTAACCCTCCAGATGAGAAGCTTAGTAACACTATTACTCTTAACATCACTGTCTTTCTGGATATCAAATGCCTTAGACTTAATGTGGAACTAGTATTTTCCATCCATCATTGATATTCTAATAAATCCCTATAGAAAAATGGAAATCAAGCATTTAAGGATTAAACCACGAAGAGACAACAAGCAGAAAAGTTAGGAAACATGGAAGCGGCAAAACCATGCACTTATATATACAGGATGAATTAGATAATGATCCTAAAAATCTCTAACAGGTTTTTGACACTGAGGATAGCAATGTGTAATACTAAAACTATTCTCGGAATGCTTGTCATTCTGGTCTCCTAGATGTGTGCTGCTCCTACTATCATTTCAATTATTGCTATACTCTCAAGTAAATGTACGGTTTAAGAAAACAAAAAAGGATAATAAAAGAGAATAAGAGACAAGTAAAAATACCATAGGATTGATAGGCTACAATTTTGTGTGTGGTTAGATTTCTAATTTGCTGTGCAAAAATGTGCAACTGTTTTCTTTTTATCACATTCTATAGGGATTTATTAGAATGCAAATTCTTTAGTCTGAAATTCTAAAAACTGAGACAAGGGCACCAACAGCTGGGTAGCCATTATGGCTTGGGGATCACTAAAAACATGAAGATGGCTATTTAAATTTTTAGCAAATTTCTAAGTGAGACTTAAGAAAAATAGCTCACTCCTGACAGATTATTGTTTTTATATGTATTTTGTGGAACAAGATATATAGTAAAAATAAACAAGATTGGTGGAAAATTACAGTTTTTAATTTACATAAATGGAAAATCATTTTTTGAATTACCTGGTTTGATTAATGATGTCTCTTAATGACTCTGCTGTAGCAGCATGAAGGTCTTATTTTTCTACTGTTTTATAGCATTTCATGGTAAGTTTGTCAACTGTCATGTAAGCATCACCTTTCTATGGGCAGATTTTGGCTTCTGCTTTTGTTGTTAGAAAAGCTGCCTATTCATTTTGTTATTTTGAGTGTTTATTCCTTTTTGTACAAATTATTCCTGAAGAATAAATATACCCAAGTAGATATCAAATAGTTATTAAACAAAAGAATGTGTATGTGCTGTATGTGCAGTTGTTTTGTTGTTCTTCTTGAGACAGTGTTTCACTTTCACCATGCTGTTCAGATAGGCTTTGAACTCACTTTGTAGCACAGGCTGGCCTCACTCTCAGTGATCTTCCTGCTTCAGCCTCCTGAGTGCTGGGATTACAGAAATGCACCATGATGCCCGGCAAATATGTGTAGTTTTTCAGTTATCTTTTTCTTCTGTATTGCTGATTATAGAGTGCAGGGTTTCCACACGGTTAGCCAACAACTCTTCCATTGAGTTATCGCCTCAGCTTTTACTTTTCTATTTTATGTAGCAACTTTGCCTGATTATTATAGTGCTCAACATTAAAACTACTCACTAAAATACAATGTAAAGAATGCCTATGTCTCACCATAGGATGAATGGAAATATTTTAATATGTGCATTATAACTCAGTGTTGGTGTATCAAATTGACACAAATTGAGCAGCTTAAAACCATGTTTTATGATTTTTTCCCTTATTCTTCTGTCCACAGCACATCCAAAATTAAGTCATGGGTCAGGTTATGCTCTCACTGAAGGCTATAGGGGCTAATCTTGCTTTTTCTTTCTCCTGGCTTTCTCATTCTTGACATCCTTTCTTTCAAAACTTTGCTATAATTTCTGTCTTTGTTATTGCATCACAGCACCCTGTGTGTCTCTTCACACCATCTTCCCTTTGCCTGTGGCTAGATATACCTTTTCTCTTAAGGTTACAAGTCATCAAGTGAAGTCACACCCAATCCAGTATAATATCATTTTAACTTGATTGCAACTGTGAAGGCCCTATTTGTTAATAAGGCAACACTCTGAAGTTCTAGGCAGACACGAATTTTAGAAGGTATTTTACTCAACCCAGTAAAACTTCTATCTGTTTAGACATGTTTATTGTGTTAACAAAATCCTACAAATATTACCAGTTAAAAAGGGAATCGTGTTTATATACACTATTTTATTATTATTGCATAATACTATTTTATCATTTACTATATTATCTGACAATAATCCATGGTAGTATGTATACTATAGAATGACTTAATTTTAGTTTTTAAAGCTGTTTTTCAGTATTCTTTTCTAAATTTGTTTCAGAAAAATACTCGATGAAATAAAATCAAGAAGCATTGCAGGGCTGGCCTGATAACTCAGCAGACTAAAGTGCCTGCTTAGGCAGATGCAGCACCGGGGTTCCATCCCTAGCATGCTGTGCCAGCCCTGCCAGTGGGGTGCGCTGAGACAGCGATTGGGTGTGGTGGCTCATGCCTGTAATTTCAGCATTTGGGAGGCTGAAAACAGGAGAATCACTATGAGCTCAGTCTACATAGTGAGACCCTATAGACCCTGTCCTAAATACAAAAAAGAAAAAGAAAAAAAAAAAAAGGAAGAAGGAGGGAGAGATGAGAAAAGAAATTATTGAAAGGATGAAGAGTCTGTGTAACCATACAACTCTACACAAGGAATGTAAACATTATGTACTGGAACTGGTGCTAATATAAGAGTTCTTAGGAAAGAAGTGTATCAATTGGCTCCCCTTATATGCTCAGGAGACGTCAGCCCCTGGGTCAGAGCTGCCAAGTGCATCCAGACTCCTGATTCTCCAAACCTTTTTGAGATAGTAAGTGTTAGTTGTTCTAACTTGTTTTGTTTTAGGACTCTTCCAGTAATTCTTTATTTATTCTCCTCTGACAAAAAGACACTAGTTACAAATAAGTTAAAAATGACATGATATTTTTGGTAATGGACACATACATATGTTCATGGTATCTTCCACAAGAAAAACCCTAATGATATTTGCAGAAGGATATGCATTCAACACAGTAGCTTACTTTCAATTATCTACTATTTTTGTCAATGGATTCTCAAAACTGGGATTTTTATTGAAAGTCAATAATCTAAGACTATATAGGAAACAGAACAATGGGAAAATGAAAGGGTCTTGCACATTTTTCATGAACATCTATATCATCAAGAAGAAGTCAGTATTTGGGAAATCATCCTGCTATTAACTGTTTTAAATTCCTGGTGAAAATCAAATTCCTGAAGAGTTATTGTTAAGGTGGTACACAGAGACAACAAGCATGCAAACTTCCTTTCATCAAGAAAATTCTAGTTGAAAGCAAACGATTTGGAAATAGTAAATGCAAAGAAAACTGAAGTAAATACAGATTTTCTAACAAGATGACAAAAGATAATATTCATCATTTACATTGCAATTTTGTGTGTGCTTGATGAACAGGAACAGCGATGTGAAAGTCATTAGGGTCTGTGTGCCATCTGCATATCCCTGTTAGTTACACGCAGAAAGAGATATCTTAAGAGCGCTCCTCTGTACTTCGCAGTGCAATTGAAGTCCAAAACTATCAACACTTTCTGAAATCCAGGAGGGAAGGAAGGAAGGGAGAAAGGAAGAAAGGAAGGAAGGAAGGAAAAATGGAAGGAAGGAAAGTAGGTAGATAGAGCGAGGAGACCACTTTTTGTGTTCCACTCTTTCCACAGCTCTCCTGGAGAATTGGGAGTTGGACCAGTGCATTATTAGTTTTCCTTGTTTATTCATCCCCAGGGCCCACAGGCTAGGACCCACAGCCTAGACATTTCCTCTGCACAGGTATTTGGCTACCTTGCCTCTCATTTCCTTCATTTTTATTCCATAGATGACAGGATTGAACACTGAGGGCAGGAGAAGGTAGAGATTGGCAAGGAGGATATGGGTATGTGGTGGAATATTGTGACCAATGCGATGTATAATAGAAGAAAAGAGTGCAGGTGCATAGGTGATGGCTATGACAAAGAGGTGGGCTGAGCAGGTGTTGAGGGCTTTGAAGGTGGCATCTCTAGAATTAAGGCGTATCACAGCTTGAAGGATTAGGGCATAAGAGAAACCAATGAGCAGTAGGTCAAGTCCTACCACGAGCAAAATCACAAAGAGTCCATATATACGATTGGGTCTTGTGTGGTTGCAGGCCATTTTCACTACAGCCATGTGGTCACAGTATGTGTGAGGAATGACCACGTGGCAGAAAGTCAGGCGCTGAAGCAGAAGAGGCATGGGAAGGATAAGAAGCACACCCTTGGTTAGAGCTATGAATCCCATTCGTCCAACCAGAGAATGGCTCAGAATTGTGTTGTAGCGTAATGGCTCACACACAGCCACAAAACGGTCCAAGGCCATTGCAACAAGTAGAGCTGATCGTACCACAGATGCTCCATGGATGAAAAACATCTGAGTGAAACAGGCTTTGGCAGCTATGTCTTGATCATTGAACCAGAAGAGACAGAGGAGCTTGGGCATCAGGGCTAGAGTGGATATGAGGTCAGCCGCCATCAGCAGAGCCAGGAGCAGGTACATCGGTGTGTGAAGCGTGGGCTCTGTGACCACCAGGAAGAGGACAGCACCATTGCCAATGAGGATAGCCAAGAACATGGAGGAGAAAGGAACCGAGAGCCATAGGTGCTGGGACTCTAAGCCGGGTACGCCCATCAGAGTGAAGGTCAGCAAGCTGGAATGGTTGAAGATTAGCATGTCCACCACTGTTGGTGGCTGTTAAAAGGAGTTTACACACCTACCAATGAGACATGGGTGGTGGTTATGGTTTTTACTGATTTGGCTTCTAATGACTTGCTGAGCTGGTGCTCAGAAAAAAATGGCAGAACGCCTCTTTGGAATCAAGTAGTTTGCCATGGTGGGATCTTGAGAACAGGATCAAGAATGGGTGAGAGTGGGATGGTCACTTTGATGTAGACTATTGCTACCTTGGCCATCATGAAAGCATACATCACAGGGCCCTGTCTGTCACGGTACAGCACCTTTAGTGTTTCCACAATCAAATCTTCAAGGGGCTTTGCTTTCTTTTCTTTATATGGGAGGTTATAGTGGATCTTTACTCCCTCCTCTCCCAGATCCACAATATGATAATTATTTTTTAAATACTAAATAAGAATAGGAAACAATATTCTTTATTCTTCAAGAAATAATGAAAGAACCTAATAGAATAGCCATGATATTTTCACTAAGATGCCTCCAATGCATGTAAAGAGAGGAAATATGCTTCCTGATGCCTTGTTCTGGGCGAGTTAAGCTATGGGGGGAATTGCCTTGAATTCTTTCCTATTATGCATCATCTTTCCTGAAGAGATTCCTGGAGATGATTCTTTTTTTCTCCCTGAGCTTTCTGCTTATGAAGGCAAAAGTATGGAAAATCTAATATACACAGAGGGATATTATCTCATGGCTTTCCTCCACAATCTCCTAAATTATTCTCAAACACTGGACAAGATTTGGAGCCTTTTCAGGCCAGCAAGATAGCTCAGTAGACTAAGGACTGGGGTTTGATCCCCGGTACTGCATGTCACGCTGTCCCCACTCTCAGGCGTGCTGAGCCAGTCGCAGAGACCTGGTATGGTCATGCACACCTGTAATCCCAACATTGAAAAGGCTAAAAATTGAAAGATCACTACAAGTCTGAGCTGCGTAGTGAGACGCTGTACCAAACACGTTTAAAAAAAAGACTTGGAGACTTTTCAATCTGATTTGTGCATCTTTTCCACTATAATTTTGTCTTTACATGTAGACTTGGTTATTTTTAATCATGAGATGTTTATTTCAACAGGGCTACCCAAAAGATTCACTTATTCTTTAAGGGCTAGAATTAAGTAAATAGAATTTTGTTCTCCTTTCAGGAGCTTATGGGCACTCTGAGCAGTCATTAAATCAAGAACACTTTCCACCTCATGGTGTTTGCTGTTTTCAGTCTTCCATGTTTTCACCTTGTCCATATGGGCATTCCATATAAATTTATACCCTCTGCTTATGGTTCTATATATTATAAAATATAATGTTATAAGATAAAATTATATTTAGAAGTCCCCTGAGCTTTGGAAGTCATGAGGATGATTTTTTATTTTTTTGCATTTTAGGGATCAGTCTTGTTGTGATTCACCTGTTTTCAGCCTTCCAGTAGCTGGATTATAGGTACCCACCACCATTTCCAGTCTCAGCACACCCTGGCCCCTGCAAACTCCCTGGTCCCCACACTGCTTGCAGGCATTTTAATCTGCTGAGCTATTTGGCCGGCCCACATGAGGATGATTAACTGAATTGGCATCCCATAGAGCGGGTTCCTTTTACTAAGATGAATGACTTTCACCTTCTCATTTAAAGCTTATTTATCTGCTTCTGAACCAGAGCACATTTTTTTTTTTTTTTTTTTGCCTTTCCATCAAAAGGTGTATCAGCAATCACCCCGCCTCTCCCATCTCCCTGACAACTCTCCTCTGGTGGGGTTTCCCACTATGCCCACTTGCACCATCACAGTTGCAGCTGAGATGTCTTTAGCTGCCACTTGCACTGCCAGTGGAGCTCTTCATTTGTCCTTGTGCTCCTCTCTTCCCTACACAATCTTTATTGTCTTCAGAACAGCCACATTATTTTTTAAATTTTTCAAATTATTAAAAATATATTTGAAATAATAAATAACCCTCCACAGTCCCCATCTATATATCAATAAAGCCAGAGTGCTATACCATGACAGACAGGGCCTTGTGATACTTTCATGATGGCCAAGGTAGTATTGCTTTGCATCAATGTGATCATCCCATTCTCACTCATTTTTGATCCTGTTCTCAAGATCCCACTCACATTTTATCTCTTTTTTTTTTTTTTCATACCAGGGATCAAACTCAGGACTTTGTGCTGGCCAGGCAGGCACTTACTCCACTGAGCTGCATCCTTGGTCCTCATTTCATCCTTGATCGTATCACTCAGCATGATAACTTTCCTGCCCCTGTGCAGTTCTATTTCCCACAGTCCTTCACACCAGTCACTCCTCATTTTTAATGTTAAGTCTGGGAAAATTTACTGATCTTAAATTTCTGTTTTAATCACATTCAACTACACATCATTAAAGCAAATTAAAGTCTTACTATTTTGCCTAGGCTGCTCTTGAACTCCTGGGTTCAAGGATTTCTCCTGCTCTGGCTTCTCAGGTAGCTGTGAATACAGGCGTGTGTCACCACTTTTGGATCTGCGTATTCTGTTTTGAAACAAACTTCATTTCTAAATATCTTTATCATGGATTATAAAAATAATTCATAGTCTTGGCTACATATCAGAGATACTGAGTTTAATGATCTTGATTCCCAGCCTCCACCAACTCTGTCAGAATGTGCAGATTGGATGCTAGGAGCTTACATTCTTTAGAGCTTGTGGGGTTATTGCTCTGTGTTGAGAATAGCCAGCCCATGAGCTAAATTAGAAACTACAGTTGCAAGGGTGATAAAATGAGACCCTCCTTTCTTTCTCTTTATTTGCTTCTTTTTATTCCCTTGCTCCTCACTCCTTTCCATCGCTCTTTGATCCATAGATCAAATAACTTGAGAACAAACTGTAGCAACACAGTTTAATTAATGTTATGACTGAGATGTGTAAGAATCTTTAGAAGAGGAGGGCCAGCCAAATAGCTCAGCAGATTAAAGCACCTTCAAGCAGGCTCAGGGGCTGGGGGCTTGATCCCTGCGGAGTGCTGAGAAGCCAATTGAGACTGGGTGTGGTGGCCTGGAATCCCAGCTCTCAGGAGGCTGTAAACAGATCTAGCAGTGAGACCCTGAGCACACTGTAGATCCTTCCTTAAAAATTAAAAAAAAAGAATTTTTTTAAAGGAAGGAACCTTTTTGTACAAGGGAATGGAAAATTTTAGAGAAGAAAAGTTTGTTTTTGCCAAAAACAATGATAAGATTGACGCAAGTGGAAGCACTCTGCACAGAGGGGAAGAAGTGAAAACGACACACTATCAGTAAATGTAGCTGCGCTTAGGGAGCAACGAGAAATTCAGCGTGACCTGGTTACATATATGGAGTTCTGGGGGCAAGGTCAGAAATGCACCGCTGACAGCCTCTTTTGTCTGAGACACTCACTTTCCTTGACAGACTCACGTTCAGCTCACCCATGTCTTTACTTGTACTCTCTTAGTCCTATCATGGCTTTGATGGGACCGTATCTGCGCTTCTCTCATATGACATTTAAGGAACATTTCCTTCCTCTCATTAAATGGTATGTATGTATGTATGTATGTATGTATGTATGTATGTATGTATTTATTTATTTTTTAAAAGTTTATTTTATTTTATTTTTAAACCTCATTTATTTGTTTATTTGTGTTCTGGCTGGCTCAGCCTGCCCTGTGGGTGGGGCTGGCGCAGCATGTGGTGCCAGGGATCAAACCACAGTCCCTGTGGCTGCCCAAGCTTGCCCAAGCAGGTGCTTTAGACCACAGAGCCATCTCGTCGGCCCAATAACTGGTATTTAGTAAGTTGTATGAGGAAGGTTTTGTAAATGTACTTATTTTGTCATATGTGATCATATTTTTAATTGTTTTTTGTAATATTAAAGGTTGAACCCAAGATCTTTGCACTGAACTACATTTCCACCCTTTATTAAATCCATTTGAGACAAGGTCTAGTTGAATTGTTGAACTACCTAAGCTAACCTCATGTGATCCTGAATTTCTGGATTCTTGGATGATTCATTCCCTCACCTCCTATAGTGTGCTGTAGGCTTGCTCAGCTTTTAGAACACAGTGATTTCAGATGCCACAGATGTTGGGTAGGCAGAGAACACATGCAAGTGAAATAGGATTAGCAAGGGCTGCAGAGATAAGATGCTTATGGAAAACAGTCTGACTGACAGACAGCAATGTGGGAAACATTGTTTTAATTATTTAAATCATAACGTACCTGGATATATTCCACTCAGTCTTGCCAACCTCTCTTTTTCTGGATATTAGAGCTGTTTCACTTGTTAAGCCACAAGGTCAGTCTGCCTCTTTCATGCTTTATGGATCATTGCTTCTCACTTTTGCCTGAGATGGGAAGAAAAGAGCAGAGAGAAGCCTGCTGTCCACCCTGATTCTCTTCCTATGTTTCTTTCTTCCAAAACAACACATAAATACGTGTTCTTGTTATAGTTGGATCAGCTCTTGCACTATATAAAGGAGACTGTAAACTCTAGGACTTTGTCTTTCAAGGATTTGGCATACCATGACTCCCCTGAGTGCAAGGGAAGAAGGAGGTCAAAGTAGTTCATTAGGGCGGCACTCTGGGCCTTTTATCCCAAGGGCAGCATGACTTAAAAGCTAGTCCCCAGAGGAAAGGGATCACTTTGATCGTTCCTAGAGTCCATAGAATGTCTTCTCATGCTTATGCTGTTGCAACTCTCAACCTTTTGTAAAACTAAAAACAGTGTTCTGGTAACGTTTTTGTCCTGTAAGGACAGAGATTCCTTTAATAATGTGGATTTTGCAATTCATCTTTCTTCCTCATTTGTTAGTAATTGTTCTTTGTTTTGAGATGGTAGAGCAT